>JAOXYD010078705.1:0-12393 GCA_028565735.1 Pinacopodium congolense
AAAATCGTATCAATTTGACCCTTATCACCTGCTCAGTGCCACTAGCTCCCATCAGGAAACATTTTGTAATACCATGGGAGTATTTTTCATAATTTCTGGATGTAAAATGGCCGGGTGATAATCTTTTAACAGTGAGCCTCAAGGGTGCCGTTATACCTCTGTTTCCAAAAGCTATCAATGGCGGGCTGTTCTTAGAACAACAGTGTTGTTGATCAGCCTAAAGGGCGTCGTTGATCAATCAGATTCTAATGGCTAGTTTCTTGTTTCAGACTAAATGACTTTTTAACCTTCTAAACGGCTAGTTTTTATTTCTAACGACTCTAAACCTCTCCCATCACTATATATATCATTCCTAAACAGATTTAACAAGTTTAGATGCTTGAAAAACAAAAATTACAAAGATCAATCATTCAAATATTTAAAGCTTTATTTATTTTCTGTATAGCTTTTATTCAATTCGTATTTTGATGTTTTAAATCAGTTTCTTATGCTATAAATTTTGTGTTTCTAGTTATTTAGATATAAACAAAACTTAGAAAGCGTTCAATTGATTTTTTCATTCATTAAATCGATTGTTTCAAGCTTTCAAAGTTCTGTTCTTTAAAACTGTCACAGTTTTAAGCTAGCAAAACTATTTTTATTGATTCAAAATTATTATACATGTTTTTCTTAAGGTCTCAAAAGTGCATAAGATCTTTTACTTCATTTTTTAAGCACTCAAATCATGTGTTTAAGCTCAAAGAACACAGGTTGCCTAAAACTATCAAGTTTTCTATATAACAATTTTGAACAATTCGATTTTAGATCTTAATTAGTTTCTCGGTGAACATATTTGATTTTTTAGTTTTCTTAAGGTCTTAGGAGATTGCCAATATTTTTTTTTCAATTTTAAGTGATTATATTGTTTGTTTAAGCTTGATTTGTGCAGGTTGCTCAAAGCTATCCAGGTTTGAACATTCTCACTTTGTCCTTGATTTAGATCATCTGTCTGATGTGCTAAAATTATGTTTACTACTGTGATTTATTGTTAACGTATAGATTGACGCTGCAGTAGGTTTATTGCATTTAATTTGCATCATTTGAGTGATTAAATTCATGTGTTTATAGGCTAAATTCTTAAGACTGCATATTTTGTATAGATTGCATGTTTGAATGTTTAATTTGAATGTTTAATAGTTTAATCATGTTTTTGGTAATTTAATTAAGTTTTTTATGATATATTGAAGTGTCAAGAGGCTTGTTATAACTTTGGTTTGCCTATAGAAATATCATATTTTAGTTTATTAATTGAGCTCTATAGAAATACCATATTTTAGTTTATTAATTGAGCTATATAGAAATACCATAGAAGGTGTGCTTAGTTACATATTTTGAGGGGAATTAAATTTTATTAATTATTTTTTTGTTATTGGTTAATCTTTGACATTTAAAATAGAGTTTTTAGGTTGCTATTCACTTAGAATAAAGAAGATTTAGATTGAGTTAATTCTTGAATGTGAATTGTATTGGATTAGGCCTTAATTGTGCATTAACATTCCATATTAAATTTGTTGCAATTGAGCCCTTATCTTGTATTGATTTTGATCAAGATTAAAGAAGCTATATAAGCTTGTGTTAAAGTTCAAGGGAGCTTGGTTTAAGGGCTATCAGTGTAGGACAAAAATTGTATAATTTGGGATTGTGTTATACGAATTACTCTTCACCCACTTAAGATTGTGATAGGTTCCTCTTGACCTGAGAATTCAAGATTTTTGGATAGGTTCCTCTTGGCCTTTAACAAAGATTATTGTATAGGTTTCTTTTAACCTTAGAACAAGATTGGTAAAGGTTCCTCTTGGCCTTGAATCAAGATTGGTAAAGGTTCCTCTTAGCCTTGAATCAAGATTGTTGTAAAGGTTCCTGTTGGCCTTTAATCAAGATTGTTATATGGGTTACTCTTCAACCAATTAAAGTAAGATTAGTTGTTAGTGAATTTCCAACAAGTAGTTGGAGAGAGAATGTAGTCTATCTTTGGGGTAGGCGAACCTCTATAAATCTTGTGTTGATCTCTTCCCTCTCTCTTTTATATTTTTGCATTGTGTTTGTTTTAGTTTTTGATTGAATTTGATAAATATTGACATAAAGATTGACATTTCATATAAGTTGAATGTTGGTTAAGAATTTCATATTGCTTAAAATTGGCCTTAAGTGTTTAAAGTGTTTTAATTCCGCAATAAGTTTTAAACACCCAATTCACCCCCCTCTCGGGTGCCATAAAGCTAACAAATGATTTAATTGAGTTATGGTAAGTTGGAATTTCTAATCTAGGGTCTTTAGTGTTGTTCTTTAGGTTTCCATTGTAAGCTTTTGATCATTACTTTCTACCAAACTTTAAGTCATTATCATCGTGCTTCAACATGGACTTCATTATCAAGGGGAGTGTCATTCTCCTTACCTTCTTTCACTTTTCATGCACTATACTTATTTTAGGTCCTCCAAATTAAGGATAATTTTGTTTGTTCCCTAGTCCCTTCTTATCAATGGACTCCTTATGTATATGAAGGAGTGTGGTTCGTTTGAAAAATTCCTACCTCTCTATCTATCTTTGAGATGCTTGGATTTTTCAAAACTCCATAGACATGCAAAAGAGAAATGCTATCCCTACACGGACAAAGACATAACTTTTACTTAGGTTGAATATGGCACAGTCCATCATATATTACCACACTTAATTTGTTTAAAGTGTAAGGGTAATGACATAAATATCCTACCTTGAATGATTGAAAATGAGAGTTGATTATTAATTGTGGTGTTTTAATTTCATCAATTTCATTGATTTTTTTAATATTAAACAATTCAATTGGTACCATATCTTTGAATTCTCAATTGGTATCTTTTCACATTTGGTATCAATTGGTATTATACTATTACAATTGGTATTACTTTTGATTTTTAAAATTGCTATAATCTTTTTACAAATATTTACCATATTATTTTACAATTGGTATCATGTTTTAAAAATAATTATCATAATTTACAATTGGTATCATTTTTACAAGTTAGATCATTAATTTTCAATTAGTATCACCTTTGAAATTGTGCATATTGAAAAAAAGATTAAACACATAAACTTGGTTTCGTATAATGTTTTTAATTTACATGGTATTTTTGCATAATGTTTGATTTTGAAGCAAAATATGCATAAAAATCTATTTTTATGTGAAATTGTATAACTTGTGCTTGGTGTACAAAGGTACGTAATACATGTTTTTAACATAAAATACACATGATATGTGTTTTGCAATGTTTTATTTATGCATCCCTTTTACATGCATAATTATTCCATAATGCATAATTGCAAGTATTTAGGGGGAGTATTATATACAATGGGTATGTTTTGTTTTAAGATGCATGAATTAATAGAGAGTAAGTTTAAAGAGTTTTTTACAATTGGTTTTGAGTTTTTTTTAATAATTAGTTACAATTGATTTCCTTTTTAATGATGTCAAAAAGAGGGAGAAAGATGTGTGATATCAAGGTTAAATATAAGTTTTATTATATGAAATGTATTGCATATGTGTTTTATATACTCTTAATATCACATGTTTTTTTATCACAAAAAAGGAGGAGATTATTGAAATAAGGAGGTTCCAATAATGTGTTTTGATGATGACAAAACATTATTATTACTAATATTTAAGTTTTTGACGCTCTTATAAGATAGGTTAAAGTTTAAAGTGAGAGAATATTTATGGAGCTAAGGTAGAAGAGCTCAAACATTAGATGATCAAGGATCAAAGGATAAGGATTGATGATCAAGAATGAAGATCAAGTTTAATTGGGTTTAGGAAAAGGTGTTAAGGTTTAAGTGTCCTAAACTTGATTTTTAATCAATGCTTGAAAAGGCTCTTACATTTACATGATACATTTTCAAAAAGGCATATAAGAGCTTAATTGTGGTTTTAGTGATCAATTAGATTTGATTATGATATTTTCCATATTAAAAATTGAGTTAGAATGCATATAGGTTAAATGTTGCATAATCAAGTAGAAATATGATTAAATGATTTGGTGTTGCTTCTTGACAATTTTAAGTGAATTAAATTGTTGCTTGAAGTTGCTTAATTATGTTTGAATTTGTTTGAATACAATTGTGTTGTGAATTTTGGTCTATGAAAGGATTATTGATTGTTTGAAAAAGGTTTTAAAATTATTTATGAATGAAAAGTTTCATAATCAAGGCATTTCCTATGTTTTGAATTAATTGAATTGTTTCTATGAACCAAATAGTCTTAAATTATGCTATAAAACATGTTTAAAGTGTTAATTAAAGTTAGGAATTTGTTTGAAAACGCTTGGAATTGAATTGATTCATTTTCATGTGTTTCTGGAATATATACGACAGTTTAAGAAATCATATATGGCAGTTTGCCAAACTCTCATATTGCTTCTATTTCCAGAGAGGGATACGGTGATCTGGAAGGTGCCGTGTTACTCTCAGAACCCGCCATGTAACTTCTGACAGTGTAATGGCTAGTCTCTTTTTCAAGTTTTCCAACAGAATTTTGATTCCAAACTGCTAGTTTTGATTCCTAACTTCTCTAACTACTTCTTAAAACTATATATAAGTTTTCTAAGTCTTTCATAACATTCTTTATGTCATTTTGTCAAAGATTAAAGCCACCAAAGTGCTCATACTTAAAGCTGTTATTTATTTCTTATTGCTTCTTTTTCAATTTCAATTTTCATGTTTCAAATCCATTTTTAGTGCTGAAAACTTGATGTTTTCAACGTTTTTAGATATAGACAAGTTTCATTGAGCTTGACTTTGAATTTTTAAGTGATTATTTCTTTTTTTTTAACTCTTAAAGTCACTCTCACCAAAACGGTCTCTGTTTTAGATCATCTTAGGTGTTCTTCGATTTTCATCTTGCAAATATTTTTTTTATTCAAAATCACCATAAAAGGTTTTCTTAAGGTCTCAAGAATGCAACAAACATTTTTACTTTAATTTTTAAGCACTCAAAACATTTGTTTGAAGACCAAGAAATAAATTTCTTAAATTTGTCTAGTTTTTGTGCAACACTTTTGTTCTTTTCGATTTGATTCTTAAATCTGTTTTAGGTACTTCAAATTTGCAATTTTACGTTTGCTTAAGGTCTTAAGAGGTTTTCAGTATTTTTTTTAATTTTTAAGTGATTATATTGTTTTTTAGCTTAGTTTTGCAAATTACTCCAAAGTTGTCCAATTTTGACAGTTCTTGCTATAGGTCACTTATTTGATGTGATAAATTTGTTTTTATTGTTGTGATTTGTTGTGAATTAATAGATTGATGTTGCAGTAGGTTTATAGCATTTACTTTACATCATTTGATACGTTAAAGACATTTGTTTATTGGCTAAAACTTTAGACTGCACATTTTGACAGATTTTGTACTCTTATGTTTAATTTGATTTTTGTATGCAATAATTACATTTTTAATAATAATTTTGATTTTTTATGATCTATTAAGGTATTATAAGGCTTTTTATAATTTTTGGTTGCCTTTAGAATTTTTAGAATTGATTTTATTGCACGAGCTTTAGAAAAACACCATTAAAGGTGTAATTTGGTTACATAATTGGAGGAATTACTTTGTGTTAATTGTTGATTGGATTATAAGCTGCTCTTTATCTTTAAAATAGATTTGATAGTTGTTCTTCGCCTGTATACAACAAGATTTGAATTGTGTTGATCATTGACTGTGAATTGGATTAATTAATACTATATGTGTGCATTGGGAAAGCATAAGTCATAAGCATTGCATTAGTTGCATTTAAGCCCTTATCTTACTTTGATTTTGGTAAAGTTTTTGATAAGATATATAAGTTAGATTTGAGGCTTTGGTAGCCTAATTTTGGGGTTTATTTTGTGGAGCAAAAATGGTATAATTTGGAATTATTAATAAGGGTTAATCTTCACACATTGGTAAGTAAGATTAGTGGGTTCCCTTGACCCTTAGAATTCAAGATTGTTGTATAGGTTCCTCTTGATCTTAGAATAAGATTGTGATAGGTTCCTCTTGACCTTAGAACAAGATTGTAATAGATTCCTCTTGACCTTTGAATAAGATTGTTGGTTTACTCTTACCTTAAAGTAAGATTGATATAACGGTTCCTCTTAGCCTTATATTCAAAATTGTTGTAAAGGTTCTTCTTGGTCTTATAATCAAGAATGTTGTAAGGGTTACTCTTTACCCATTTAAAGTAAGATTAGTTATTATTGAATTTCCAACAAGTAGTTAGAGAGAGGATCTAGTCTATCTTTGAGGTAGGTGAACCTCAATAAATCGTGGTGTTCATCTCTTCCATATCTCTTTATATTTGTGCTCTTGTGTTTGTTTTAGTATTGCTTAAATTTAATTAATATTGGATTAAGCATAATATTTTCATAGAGCATGAATTTTGGTTAGAAAATTCATATAGTTAAAATTAGTATCAGGTGTTTAAAGAATTTTAATTTGTAAAGAAATTTTTTAAACACCTAATTTAGCCCCCATTCTTTTGGGTGCCATAAGGCTTATAAAAAGGGTTATGATTGATAAACTAAATCAAAAGCATTGATTGATTTTTATTTGTACTCAATTACTCTTCAACTCTTGATTGATTTGTTTAAGTGAATGTTTAAGTCATTGCTTAAGAACAAGCAATAGCTTAAGTATGAGAGCATTTAATAGCTCTTAAATTATACATATTTTAGGCATGATTTAGTGCTTATTAGGTGAAGGTTTGACTGCAAATTCATGTGATTATCATACATATTCAATTAAAGTATTTGAATGAGATGTTGTTAAAATGATTTTCATGATTAATCACTAGGCACGACTATGGCTTACCTTATGGACACTGTCCAGAGAGATTCCACGGGGTGAGCCACGTCCATGGCTTACCCCGTGGCCACTTGTTCGTCCTTTGCCTTTTTGATCTAATTTGGCTAAATTTTTTTGTATTCTTGCCTATAAAAACAGAGAAGTAACCATAAAGAAATGGGAAACAAGTCCTAAGCAATCTTCATGGGTTTTTCATGCAATTTTGAAGGAGAAAAAATGATTAAACACCTCAATCCAAGGATCAAGGTTAGGAGTTCATGCATCAAACATAAAGAATTCAAGGATTCAAGAAAAACTCATTATAAGAATTTTTATTTCCTTTCTATATTTTTCTTATTTGTATGATTGACAAGAATTGTAGGAACTAATTTCTTCATAAGACTTGAATTCTTATGAACTTTAGGATGTAGTGTTCTTTGTTATTATTGATTTGAATTGTCATTTCTAGATTTTGAATTAGGTTTATTTATGGATATTAATGACTTTGAAATTATTTGTTATGCAAATGTAAACATTGATTCTAGAGTTTTGATTTGTATATGATTAGATTGGAAGGTCAACGTATACTTTAGATCACTTCATAGAAAGACATATTGCATGAGGACCAAGACATAGGCTTATATAAGGTGTTCGAGGTAGGTGCGAGCTTAGTCAAAATAATAGGTTCCATAGAACAAATTAATGCATTCAATCAATAGTTTAGGATAAAGAGAATGTTTGCCTGAATCATCTACCTAAATAGGGTTGTATAACTCGAGAAAGGGTGTAATCTACCTTAGGGAATCTACGGTCTAATGAATTTAAAAAATGCATTAAATCAAGAGTAACAATAAACATAGACACATCCTAGAGAAATTAATTACCTATATCCTAGTTTCATCATTACATGTTAATCTTTCCAAGATATCTTAGGCATTTATTTAATTGTTTAATTTTTTTTCTTTATAAAATAATTCAAACAATTCACCAATTTGATATACTACCTAATTTAGATAGAAATTCATTAATAATAGCAATTCCTAAGGTTCAACACTTGGATTCACCATAACTATATTACATAATGATAGGTATACTTGCATTTTCGTGTGTTGTAATATAGTTCAGCATGTTTCTTGGTTATTTTTTAAAACTTAGGTACATAAACATACCATCAAAACTCTTTCCTAGAAGTCTCTTTATTATGAAAAGCTTTTGTTTTCTTCTTGTAAATTCTAGTTCTTTCATAAGCATCATTGCAAATTTTCTCCAATTCTTGTAATTGTAATTTTCTGTGCTCTCCATTTTCGTCAAACCTTGTGATGCAACATTTTATAACTTAATATGCCTTGTGTTCTATTTCAACTGGGAGGTGACATAGCTTACTGAATGTTAATTGTAACATACTAATTGGTGTTTCATAAACTATTATGTATGACCATATTGCATCATTTAAGTGCAAACTTCAATCCTTTGTACTTGACCTGACAATCTTTTCAATGGATTTGATCTCGTGATTTGATACTTTAGCTTGCCCACTAATTTGCAAGTGATAAGGAATTGCAAACTTGAGAGTTATATCATGTTTCTTCAATATAGCTTCCATAATCTAGTTATAATAATGCTTTTTTTAGAATACTAAAATTATTGAAGATGTTACACTTAAGGAAACCATAAATAAATTTAGAATAATCCATTTTAATGGATTTTACTTCCACCCATTTCAAGAAATAATCAACAAACAACAAAATATAAATATATCCAAAAGAAGTAGGGTAAAATCCCATAAAATTGACATCTCAAAATCCCATTAAAATGACATCTCAAATGTCAAAAAATTTGTGAACCAAAAATCAAAGCTTGCGGCATCTCATTTGTCTATGAAATATCACCTATTCTTTGACAATGTTCACATGACTTAAAGAAAAATATGAGTCTTAAAATAAGGATGGTCAAAAGAACACATCATCTCGCACTTTCCTTGTTATCCTTTTAGTTTCAAAATGACTTATACAAGAATAAGAATGATAGAGGGTGAAATAAAATTAATTTCACTTTCTAAGACGCTACTTCTTATGACTTGATGAAAATAATGTTTCCATAAGTATGGTTCATCTATTACATAGTCCTTTACACCACTTTTGACCTTGTTTCTTTGAAATTTAGACAAACTAGTTGGTACTAGACTAGTGGCTAAGTAATTTATAATGTTTGTGTACCATGGAGACTTTGAACTGATGGAGAATAACTGCTCGTTAGGAAATTCTTGTAAATTTTGCTGATTTCTTACATGAAGAAAATGACCCAAATGATCAATAACGTGATTATTGTTTCCACTTTCATTCTTGATCTCCAATTATAATTCTTTCACTAAAGTATCCATCTAATAAGTCTCAATATCTTATCTTTCTTTATCATTAAATAACAAAGAGTTGTATGATCAAAATAAACAAACTAAGAACTCTTTTAAAGAAAAAAAAAGTTAATAACTCTTTTGTTGAACCAAGGGAGATTCCAGTCTTTGTTCTAATGATAACAAAACATAAATGCTACTTATTATTTCAGTTTTTAATGCAACGTTAAAAGATAGGTATACATAAGACAAAATCAAAAAGAAAAGCTTGAACTTGGCATTCATATTTGAAGATAAAGATAGATCATGATTTATAGAAGCTACAAGACCACCACTCTATGCTTTAAGCTTGTGTGTATATTTTTTAAAGCTCACATATTCTTCAAGCTCTCAAAACATTACATTCATACTTTTCATAAGATTTAATAAGTCAAATTTTGAATTTTCGGCACTTAAATCAATGTGGCAATCAAAATAGATTTTTTAAATGTGTTTTGAAACTTGTTTTAAATTAGTTTTTATGTTAGGAAAATATTTAAAATTGTTTGAAAGTGTTTTGATCATGTTTTGAAATATTTTTCATAAACATCAATGGTCCATTTTAGTTGCTGTAAAAAAGAGAAAATTTCCTTCTTCCTTTTTTTTTAATTCTTGTTATCTCTCAATTCCAATAGCTAGTAAATTGTTTTAAAAGACCTTGCACATCCTAAACCCTATTTTGAACTATTATTAGCCTTCCAAAACATTTAAGAAACTTTTTAAAGTGTTTTGAGCTTAAAAAGACAGATTCATTAAAGTTGTCAAATTTCAGTATGTTTGTCTCTCAATCCAATTCCTGCTACCTCCATTTATGGTTTTGTGTTTCTAAACCCTTAAACTATATCTCTATTTCATCCTTTAAGGGTTTAGTTCATGTATTAACTCTTGATTGTTATTCTTGTGCAAGGATTGATCATTGAATTTTCATTGTTATTTCTTCAAGTGTCTTATGTGGATGTTGCTTCAACTTTCCATTCAAATGTTTTAGACCTTTTGATGAGCTTTAAATTTATTATCCTCTGAATCTTTGAGGTCTTAGTAATTTCACTAATTGATATTTGTCATGTAATTACGTTTCTAAATTGAGTTTTTATATTTACAATACATTATACATAAATCTGTCAAATGTTGAGATTGTTGTTTTTTCAGTCTCATTTGCTCAATTTATTATTTAGTTTTGTTGAATTAGTTGACCTTTTGTGTTTCTTTAAGAAGTCCCAAAACATTTGTCTTAGTCATATAACATTTCTATTTGAGTTTCTTGGCATAAAACACTATAAACATCGAGTTGTCCAAATTTCCAAATATTCTATTTTTCTTTAATCTTTATTATTAGTGTTTCAAATCAGATTTTTTATTTGAAAATCATCATATTCTATTTATTTAAATTTTACATAGGCTTATTGATCATATATTTCATCTTTACATGCATAAGAGCCCTTATTTTATTATACTTCAAGTGAAACACCTTCATTAGTACATTTTTTTATTACTTTAAATGGTTGTTAGGGGTTTCTCTTTACCCATGGAAGAAGATTTTGTTAAAGCCTCCTCTTTTCCTCTTAAAAAGATTTATAAATGGTTTATATGCCCCTTCAACAAAGAAGATTTTGGTTGCTAAGAGCATATAAGAAGATTGTTGTTTTTGGTTGGGTCTCTTGATATGTTAAAGAATAAGAATGTATAAGCTTCTCTTTGCTTTGAAAAGATTTGTAAAAATTCTATTTACCTTAAAAAAGATTGGTCTAGGGTTACTTTTCACCTTCAATAAAGAAGATTTTTATTTATAAGGGTTTCTCTTCATCTATTAAAGAAGATTGTAATTGCCACATAGTGCAAATACCAAAATCTAAGGCGGTGGGAGTGGATTATATGTTGTTAGTGTTGCTAAACCACTATAAATTTTGATGTCCTTTCACTTCCCTAATCTCCTTAAATTGTTATTGATCCCATTATTCACTCACTCTTATAACATCACTAATTTTAATATTAGTTTAATCTTATATTAAAGACTATTGTTAAATGAGATCATCTTTGTTGCATAGTTAATTGTGAAATTGATTATTCTTTATATCTCTCTAAATTGGACTGGTTATTCATCTCTACATTATTGTTAATTAAATGATTATTTCCTACTTATATAATATTAAATTACTTGCACATTATTTTTGGTTGATTTTTGGCTTAGGAATCTAACTTAGTTTGGATTGGTTTTAAGTTGTTTAAAATTTCATATTAGGAAAATTTTTTAGAACACTTAATTCACCCTCCTCTCTTGAGTGTCGTTAGGGCTTATAATTGGTATCAGAGTCAGGCTTAGATGTTTTTTTTTTAGTTCTAAAAAAATTGTAAGAAAAAGATCTAGAATGACACTCTTTAATTATTATTTTAGTCAAGAGGGGTTAAATATACATATCCACATTACTTTAATGGAAATGAATTTTTAAATAGAATATTATAATGAAACTCTTTCTTATGGAAAAATATTTAAATTTATAGGAAATTGTTAAAATGACCCTTATGGATTTTTAAATGAAGTAGAAGTTATTTCCTTAAATGAAAGAGTCATGCATATCATGCATGATGCATTAGATAGGAATGCTTTTAATAAAGTTTCCATGTATGTTTCAACTAATGATATTTGGTGCAGGTTAGAGTAAGTTTTTATAGGAGGAAATGGTGTAAAAGAAGCCATAAAGAAATGAAGGAAGTGGAGGAAGCCAAAGAAGAGGAAGAGCTTTAAAATGTCTATTTTGTGGCCTTGATAGAAGAAGCTTCATCATCATCAAATGTTCAAGATAAAGGACGAGGTACCATCTTCTTCTAGCTCTTCTAATATTGAATATGATGGTGATGCAAATGATGATTTGGTTAAATATTTGAAACTTGTTAGATTGAAAAGAAAGAAGCTTTCTTCCAAGAATAAAGAAATTTTGAAGAAACTGGATGAATGTATGCATGAGAATGAATGTCTAATCTAAAGAACTTGTGCACAACAACTACCAGCCGCTACATATTCCGCTTCGGCGGTAGATAAAGCAACTAAATTTTGTTTCTTACTAAACCAAGACACTAATGCATGACCAAGAAATTGACAAGTTCCGGAAGTACTCTTCCTATCTAACAAACTACCGGCATAATCCGCATCCGAATAACCAATCAATTCAATGAATGCATT
>JAOXYD010078716.1:0-12393 GCA_028565735.1 Pinacopodium congolense
AATTAATTTGAGAACAATCCAAGGATTATTTTAATTTGAAAAAAATAAAGAAAAAAATCAGTTGCAATAGCAAGCTATGTTTTATAGCTTGTTGTCGCCGTTTTACATTAAACAAGACAACAAGAGGATACACAGTCGAGCTACAAGGAGTCATATTCGGACAACACCTGAAGGGGGGAATTAATTGGCAATTAAGGGGGAATCCCTAAGCTTGTGGTCTGGCGGCTGGGAGTGGGACCAGTGGCTAGTGTTGGGGCACTTCTTCAAGAGCTACTGTCTTGGCTTGGGGCTGCTGGCAGGTGCTTGGGAGAGTTAGCGGCTTGGAGAGGAGACATCTTGCTATGGCTGTGCTTGGAGCTGCTGCACCAAGGACGCACACAAGGAGAAGACTAAGACATGAGAGGAGTCAGCCACTTGGCTCCAGATTTCAATGTTTTGCTATATTTTTCGTCCGCATTTTTTGAATTAATTTCTGATTTGCTTTATTCTTTAGCCAAATTTTGGTTATTGTTTGATTAGTTTGATTTTGTGTTTTAATTTTCTTACTTAATTTTAAACATTATTTACTTTTAAATATAAATGATAATTTCAGATTTATTTTTGATTAAGTATTAAGTTGTTTAAGGTTTTATTTCATATAGTTTCAGTTATTCATATCGTATTTGGTTCATTCATATTTAGTAATTAGTTTCTATGCATGTTTTTAAGTTTTAATTCATTTAAAATTCAGTCTTTGTTTCATTTTAAATCTAAAATTTTTATTTAGAAAGTTAGTTTAAGTTTTGATTAATTAAGTTTTAATTAATTAAATAATAGCTTAAGTAATGTGTGTTTGCGTTGATTTAAAAGTCAATTTGTGTTTTTCCTTTATTGTTCTTATTTTTTTAGCTTTTATTTTCTTTTAATTAATTATGTTTAGTGTTTATTTGATTTTTTTTTCTTAATTTAATTATGATTAGCTAGTTTAATTTTGGATTGGAGGATATTAATGTGATTTTAGCTTAATAATTGGGAGAATTTATTATGAATTGATTAAATATTGTGATTTAGGTAAAGATTGAATTGGAATTTCATATAAATGGCATGAATTAAAGATTAATTCTTAAGATTGGCCATCTTAGGTTTAATTTCTAGTTCTATTGTTAGGAATGAACTTGTGATACGTACTAGTCCTAATGATTTCTATAGGTAATAATAGGCTAATTGAATTTGTCGGTGAACTTAATCAACTTAGCCTAGAATTCTAATTCTTTAAGTTTCACAATTAGAGCTTGTGAGATTGTGCCTTAGGCTAGTCGTTCTCTAGTTGTTAATGCTATTGCGTCGTTAAATTTAGAGAGCTTATTCTAGATTGTCTCGTGATTAGGGATATATTTTCTATCGTATATGACCTATTTAAAAATGGCGGAATTGAGGGTTTGAGAGCTTGTTTGAAACTATCGGATAGCATCTTACACCAATCGCAAGTTATATATTTCGAGGATCAATTATAAGTCTATAATTCCTGATATATCTTCCACCCATCTTTCATATTTCTTGTTTTTTTCTTTTTTATTTGTCTTTGTTTCGTCAATTATCTTTAGTATTTAGTTTTGATATCTTTGCTTTTGAGGGTTTTGTTTTCTTTTTAGCAACATTAGAGATAACAATTCACTCTAACTCTCTGTGGGATCGACCCTGACTAGCCCTAGCTACTTAGTTAGGTTAGTTAGGTATTTTTATTATTTGGTAGCTTACGACTAGCTCACCACTTAACACCAATTTTATTTTACTTGATGTTGACTTATAAAATAAAGACCTAATGGATTCTAGTTACCCATATTAGCTTGGATCCTTAACAATTAGCCTTAGAACATTTCTTTGCCCACTTTTTAAAGGGTTTCCTAAACATCATTTATTTAATAAAGCAAAAAGTTTCTATGTTTCCAACCTTACCATAAAAAATAACAAGTATATGGAACATCATGCATATGGTTGTGAAACCTATGATTTTTGTACATAAATATATTTCTCCTACCAAAATGACTTCCTTTAGGATTATGCTTATGCATATGAGGGATAAACATGTCATTTTTCCTAACATAAGACCTAAATGCATTTATGGGTCATCCATCTCTAAATGCTCTTCCTTGATTAATGTTATGTGCAAAATATGAATGAAACATGTTTTTTGACCTAGAATGAGTATGAAACATGTTTCTAGATGGATAAGAATGTATATGAGACATATGTATGTAAGTTGGCTGAAATTGCCTCTTATACGGCCTAATATTGTGCATATTCTTCTCTTAATGATATGACTTCTTAGGATGCAAATATAAAGTGATCTTAGAGTTGTAAACATGCATATATGAAGTTTATACATGTCTCATACTATTTTGTTCAGAATGAGGCCTAAATGCTTTATGCTCATTTCTAGGTCTTCTATTATTAAATGTTCTCTCTTAATGAAAATGAGACCTAAGAAATGATCAAAACGTGCCTTTAGACTTAAGAGCATGCTTAAGACAAGTATGAAAATATAAAGAATTATATTGCCTAACTTGGGGCAGAGACCTAGATGCATTATGAAATGATTTTGCATTCTTAAAGAAATTATGCCTATTTTTACTTATATGCACATTCTTCTTAACTTTTGTCTTAGATGTATAAATGAATACATGATTTTTCTTCCTAAGATGAGATTTTAATGTAGATGTAACGTTGTTAAATGAGGGCTTAGGCAAAATCGCATTTTCCAAATTCTTACCCTTTATCAAAACATTTTTTATATCCATGCAACGCTTCCATCAACAAACCCTTAACCATGTTTATCATTGGAATCTTTTTAAGCTCTAAACATACAATCTAACTTTTCTTCACCTTTTGATTTCATCTTTCAACTTCTAATTCCCATGTAAACATTCACCCAATTCCTTTCTCAAATAACCATTCAATTAAACAATATATCATTTTCAATCTAACAATCATTCAAATTTTTCATATCGTCCTTATACTTGGAAGGAAGCTTTTTCCTTTTCAATCTAATAGATTTCAAAACTCAATTAAATCATAATATGATATTTTGTCTTTTTCCACATCATTTTTATCATCTTCAATATGAGATGAGTTGGAAGAAGATGGTATCCCATTGTCTTCTCTTTAAACATTTGATGAAGATGGAGCTTCTTTTATTAACACCAATATGCTCGCATGTGGAACTGTTTCCTTATCTTTAGCTTTCTCTACTTCCTTCACTTCTTATTTTACTTTTTTCAAATCATGTATACTTAAAAAAATTTGTTCTAACCCACACCAAATGTCATTAGTCGAAATATATATAGTAGCTTTATCTAGTACGCTCCTATCTAATGCATCATGTAAGATGCATGGATCTTTCATTTGAAGAAACAAATTTTGCTTCATTTAAAAATCCATAAGCACCATTTGAAATAAATTCCCATAACTAAAAAACATGTCCCATAAGATAAAATTTTATTCTAATCTTCTATTCAAGAAAATAATTTCTATTAAAGAAAGGTAGTTTATAAATATCTAACCCCTCTTGACCACATGAATCATAACAATGTACTATAATGGATGTTTGCTCATTAATTTTGTTTGAAATTTATACAAATTTTATTCAAATTAAAAAATACAATAATGCATAAACTTGAAGAAATAATGGAGGGAGGATACATAATCAATTTTTATAGTAGTTCGGCTAAATATATTAGGCCTACGTCTACTTCTAACACTTAATGTTGAAATTTTAATTATATCAACCTTCCTTACAGTGAAGAGTAACTCTTACAATTTCTTCTTTCCAAAAAGGAGGTGAAGAGCAACTTTTGCAGTCTTAACTCCTCATAAAGAGGGTGAAGAGTAATCCAACAATCTTGTTTAATAATGGGTTAAGAGGAACCCTACACTCTTATTTTAAAAAAGTAATCCTTTTCACAAAACCTATAACTCATAATTTTAACCAACATTGGCAGTCAATTTCCCCAAAATATGTAACCTAGCACACCTTTGATGATGTATCAATAAAGTACATGCAATAAAAATGATTCTATAATTTTAAAAGTCAAATAAATAGTATGAAAAGTCTCTTAACTCCTTAATAGATTGTAAACACATTGATTGAGACAATGAAAATGAGTTTAAGGTTTTTAAAAATTATATTAAAGCAAGATAAACACAAGTTGTCATTTTTTGTAGTTTTTATGTCTTAGCTTAAGAATAAACATTTCTAACCTTTCAAATAATATAAATCAGCATAATAAACCTACTGGCATCTCAGTGATTCTGTAAAAATAAGACTGAAATAATAAACATAAAGTTAAATCATGAAATAAAAGATAGAACTAAGAATAAATCAAGAACTGTCAAAAGTGTATAGTTTGAATGTATAATTTTTATTAAGCTTGAAATTAACAAAACAATCAATAAAAAATGTAAATGTAAGCTCAGTGAAATGTGTTAATATCTGAAAAAAAACTAAGTAAAACAATTTTGAAGCAGTAAAAATGGATTTAAAACATAAAAATCAAGATTTAAAGAAGTTGAACAATGAAACAAGCCAGCTATTAAAAATCTCTCTTTTTATGTCAAATCTTTCATAAACTTGAGTAAAGATTGTTATGAAAGGCTTAGAACACAAATATATAATGTTAAGAAGTTGACAAAATTGTTAGGAATCAAAACTAACCATTAGGTAGGTTAAAAGTATATTAAACTTAAGAGTTGTAGCTTTTAGAAAACTAGTCTTTAGGCATTAATGGTGGTTTCTAGGTTTATCAATGGTGACGTTAATCTTCGAGTGACTAAAATGGCACTGTTAATCATAAGGAACTGCCATTAATCAACTGTTGTTAAATACCTATAATTGCACAAAAATGACTCAAACCAATTCCAAAAAATTCTAAATATTTTTCTAACATCAAATATAACTTCAAAGAAGTTTGAAAACATATTTCAAGACTACATAAATTATCAAATCATTTCAATTGACTTAAATATAAAATATTTGCCTTGATTATGGAAAATTGTTATACTAAACATTTATGCAAAACTTATATGTAAATATTTATGCAAATATGACTTATAATTGTGAGCCCTTTTCAAGCATTAATTGAGAGCAAAAAAAGTTATAAATTAAGATACTCTCCTAAACCTATTCAACTTTGATCCTCTTCTTTTGATCTTCATTTCAATTCTTCAACGCTTTTTCCACCTTTATTTTCTTTATGGTTGCTATTCTATCTTGGGCTCTAACACATGCCCTTATACAAATTCATCAACATATCTTTCTAATACATCAAAACTTAAACATTAGTAATAATAATGTTTTTTTATCATCAAAACAAATTATTAAAACATCCCTTAGTTCAATAATATTACATGTCATTATGACTTCTTAAAAAATATCCATTGTCTTTTTAAGAAAATAAATATTTCTATATCAAATCATTCAAACTCAAGAGGATGTAACTCCTAACAAGACGAGTCATATTAGGCTGCCACATGATAAATTGCTACGACAAATGAATAATGCTAATTAATCAAAGAAGGCATTATATGGTCTACATCCTCTCTATGGGCTTGTTAAGCATTATATATTAATAATTAAGGAGAGTAAGTTAGAGAAAAATTAAGGCTTTTTATTAATTATAAACCTTTAAATCTTTTGGGAAAGAAAACAAGCTTCCTTTAGTAAGTGAGCAAGAACTCTTCTCATAATTGCCAAAGGCTTCAATTTTTTCAAAGTTTGATTAAAATCAAACTTTTTGGCAATTAGGAATCCATCTTGAAAATATATGTATAAAACAACGTTTAGTAACTCCAACAAGTCATTTTTAATGGATGATATACCTTCTAGACACAAAGTAACACGCGATGGCCAAAATATTTAAACCATTGATTCCTTATGTTCTAATTTATGTTGATGATATTTTATTATTCTCTTCTGATGAAAAATCATATAAAAATCTACTTTGAAGATTTTATTAAATTGCTTAAATACATGGGATCATGCTCTCTATGAGAAAAATACATATTAGAAAATGAAATATTAAATTCCTCAGGATGAATATCATTGATGTTAAATATTAACCATATTCGCATCTTAGATAATAATTACTCAAATTTTTCATATTTTAACTTCCCCAAAAAGCAAGTATAATAATTTCCTAGAATTGTTAATTATTGGTCCCCACCATTTCAAAATTTTCTAAATTAACTTTTCCATTAAGATAGCTTCTAAAGTTGTGTAATAAATAAAAGATATGGTAAATATCATGCCACCTATCAATATTCCCTTTAATGAAAAGAGATTATTAAAAACTAACGAAAATAATGAGTATTATAGAGGATTCTTGTAGAAGAAAAGGAAGGAAAAATGAAAAATATATACGTATAAGATTGGTCATTTGAAAAAATAAAAATGCATTACCACTCTACATACAAATAGATGTTATTTATAAAAAGAGGGGTTGAGAAACTAGAGTTCCAACTAGTAGGATATCATTTCTTATTAAAATTGATATGTCATCTTTTTCAAATATGCTACAATTCAAATAAAAAGCTATTATTTTTGTATAATGGGTTAAGTGGTTTACTAAGTAAAACCTAGACATCAAGCATATAGAAGGAGACAACTACCTTTTCTTAAATATGCTATCTAGACCTTTAAAATCCTCATAGTTTGATATCCAATTTATCAAAAACAATCTATAATTTCAAATTTGTTTTACTGATCGATGCACATAGGTTAATTAGAAATACTTCACTTATATTGTAGCTCAGACCAAAAGTCTTTTAACTACCAAATTCTATTTATCTAAAAATGTTAATTTTAGCATAACCAACCAACTAATGAGTATCCATCCCAAATACCTCTTTACATATATTTTTTATATTCTTATTCCAAGCAAGTTCTTACTAGATGCCTTTTGTTTCCTTTGGTATTTCACTCATATTTGGCCAATTACTATATTTTTCTTATCTTCAATACCTTAATACATTTATCTTAAATAAAAAAACACTTCGAACGATCCTTTCTTTGAGCTCATCTCTTGGTTTAATCTAAAGAAGAATTATTAGAGAAAAATCCTTTCAAATGCCTATGAAAATTATTATCCATATGTAAAATCAAAGCATCTTCATACTCTAACCTACTCTCTTTTCCAACTAATCATTCTAATCATTATATAGTATAGTTCTTCCATCATCCTATTCATTATATGTATTCACAGACAAACATTCAATCATCAAGAGGCTTTCTCACATAGACACATATTAAACGCATATACTCCTTTTAATTATGCAATCTATATGCATATTCTAAGTAATGTATATAAATATACATGAATGAGCTTCTTAAATAATTAAAACAAACAAAGTGAAATTTATAATAAAAATTACATAAATAGATCTATATCAATACTAATTTGGTCTTTAAAAACTTTGAGTCTTCATGTATGATTTTTATAAACTCCAATTAAGCTCCAAGACTCTTTAAACAAATTTTTTCGCACTTTCATCCATACACTTATGTTTCAACACAATTAAACATAACAAACATTAGTAATAAAATTGTTATTTCATAATCAAAATAAGGTGGAACCTCCTTTGGTTCAGCAAACATTTATGCTAGACTTATGTTAGTGGATAGAAGGAAAACGACCCTTAGTGCTTGGCCTACATAGCATCGTTACTCTCCTTCTCAGACCACCATAATGCTTCAGTTTTGTTAGACAGATAAGGAAATGTGCAAGGCATGTCCTAAGCATTGAGTTGATACTTTACTCTTGGAGGCAAAGACAAGATGTTAGATATGTTGGCTAGTCTAAAGAAGTCTTAGGTAGGTTTAATATGGACTAGCTAATGTAGTTACTTAGGCATAGGTCGTTTCATGTAATTAGCAACTGCCATTGACTTTCAAATTCTTAGCCTTATCTTATTGTTTTTCTATAGAGTTGGAGGATATATAGATGCATTAATCCTTCAAGCATAATATGTTCTAATGTAATTCTTGTAATAAAAGTCCCATAGATTCACTCAAACTTTTTGGTTCTTTGAATTATATTCAATTTGTCTCAAAGTTTTGCATAATTGTGGACAATATTGATACACTATATTATGTACAAGTGTTTGGTCGACTTTTATGATCAAGAGAGGATCTTGATTGCAATTATAGGAAAGAATTTAGTCAGGTCAGCCTCAAAATACCCTATAATAGGTTGGTATCATAGCCGATTTGGCAATCAGTTAGATTTGAATAATGCTAGATAGATTGTGTTATTGCTATAGTCGACAAGCAAAATAATAAACCATTCGTGAAAGGCTCACTAGACTAGAATATGCCATTTTGGAGAAATTTCAAAGGATGAGACAATGAATTTTTTAGTGAGGAATAAACATATGGAAGAGACAGTCCAAGAAATGCATTAGAAAATTAATGCAATATCGGTTGAAGCCAATAAAAGAGTAAGTGTCTTAGAGGATTCCTTGGCACTTCTTAAGAAACGTGCTTCCATGGATGGTGGTGGCATTTGGGTAAGATTAAAGGTCCATAAATATAAATAATTTAATGGGGTGAGGGATACAAAAATGCTTGAAAACTTTCTCTAGGACATGCAATAATACTTTGATGTTGCAAGGATGCAAAAATATGATAAACTGAGATTAATAAATATGTACTTAGTTAGGGATGCGAAATGAAGGTGACATTCTTAGATTGATGATGATCTGAATGTTGGATACCTTGGAATAGATATTTGGGAGGCCTTTGTTCATGAATTGAAGGAACAATTTCTCCTCTACAACTCATCATGGGTTGCTAGAGAGAATTTGCAGAAGTTACATCAAGAAGGACCATTCAAAATGCCTATTCAAAATTATGTTAAGGCATTTAATGCCTTAATGTTGGACATAAGGAAGATGTTAGAGGAAACAAAAATCTGTAAGTTTCTGCCTATTCTTGAAATATGGGCATAAATTAAGTTAAGAAGGTAAGGAGTGTAAGATTTGCCCAGTGCAATAGTAGTAGCGGATAAGTTGATTAATTTACACCAAGATAAGGATAAAAAGGTAGGGGGAACCTCCAAACAGTCTAACCATAAAGGCAATTCAAATTTTGGATATGAGAAGCTAAAATTTGAGGGGAAAACAAGTCTACAAGGACAAAGGAAAGGCTAAATTGAATGGAAACAATGATACCTCCTCTAGTGGACAGAAAAATAGCAAGAACACAGAATGTTGCATATGCAATGACCCTTATTACGCAAGGAAAGGTCTCAAGAGGGAAAAGTTCAACATGATGTTGATTTAAAATGAGCTTGAAGGTGTAGTTGCGATCCTTGGAAATCCCCTCCATTTATTGAATATATTGTCAAATCAAAGTAGTAACATACGTGCTTTTTTTATGGATTTATAGGTGTAAATCAATGGAATGATTATGACTGCACTAGTGTGGTTATAATGATGAATATAGGTGCTACTCATACTTTTCTTACAAATAGAATAGCCATGAAATTCAAGTTGAAGGTTAGTAAAAGCAAAAATCAGTTAATTAATGAATGTGAAAGTATGGGATGTGGCTAGAATGGCATATAACATCCTTAGAGTAATTAAAGGACAGGCTAGAAAGACCAACATGATGGTGATTTCTTTGGATGAATTTAAAGCTATTCTTGGCATTGATTTACTAAGATAGAAATAAGCCATTGTTTATCCACATTTAAGTGGAATTATGTTCATGGTAGAAGAAGACCCTCACTTTATCAAGTGTAAGAAGAATGATTTAAAGGAAAATGGCAAGCAAAAATCCTCCACTATTTTAGCTATGGTTTCGCAAAAAGGACATAAGCAGCGCAAGGAAAATTTTCTTGCAACCTTAATGGAAATGAAGGAAGGATTGTCCATGGAAACTCTAAGAAAAGTTCCTAATTTGCTGGACCAATAAGATATGATGCCTTTGAAATTGCTAAAGGAACTCCCATTTAGGAGGGAAATTAATCACTGAATAGAGTTAAAACCTAAACCTCCTACCCAGGCCCCTTATTAAATGTCACTTATGAAATGTAAGGAGATATAGAAACTGTTGGAAGAGCTCTTAGAGGCGGGATATATTCAACCTCTCCAAAGAACCTTATAGAGCTCTAGTTTTGTTTTAAAAAAAGAGTGATTGGTTCATTTTGAATGTGTGTAAATTATAAGACATTGAACAATATTACAATAAAGAACAAGTATCAAATTGCCTTGGTGCAAGACCTAATAGATAGGTTGAGTAAGGCATTTATATTCTATAAGTTGAACTTGTGGTCTAGTTATTAGCAGGTTCTGATTATGGAAGGTGATAAACCAAAAACTACTTGTGTAACAAGATATGGAGTTTATAAATATTTTATGAATTCTTAGATGAATTTGTAGTAGTATGATTTAAAAATGCTTATGTAAATTTCTTCAATCTTATAAATGATGTTCTCTATGAATTCTTAGATGAATTTGTTGTAGTATGCTTGGATGACATTATAGTGTACAACAATAACTTGTTGGAGCATGTTTCCCATTTACAGCAAGTGTTGGAACGGAAGGAACACAAGTTGTACGTCAAGATAGGAAAATATAAGTTTATTAAGGCTGAAATCAAGTTCCTGAGGCACTTGATAAGCAAGCAATAAGTGAAGATAGATCATAGTAATGTGTAAGCAATATTAAAGTGGCTAACACCTAACAAAATTTTAGAGTTGCAGTCTTCCTTGTGTTAGTAAACTATTATCTTTGGTTCATTATGGGATATTCAACAAACATGGAACTATTCGTAGATTTACTCAAAAAGGGGAAGAAATGAGATTGGTCAGATCATTATTTGGCTGCTTTTGAAAAGTTAAAAAAAGATATAGCATCGAAGCCAAATTTTCCTAACTTTGAGCTCCACTTCGAATTCTATGTTAATGTATTCAATAAAGTAATTAGAGGTGTGTTGGTTCAAGAAGGACATAGTGTGTCTTTAGAGAGTCAAAAACTAAAAGAGGTAGAAGAGATGTTTTTAGCATGTGAGAAGGAAATTAATATGGTAGTTCATTGCCTAAGGATTTAGCGTGTCTACTTATTGGGTCCTAAGTTCATGGTAAAAACAAACAACGTGGCCAATAACTTCTTCAAAGTGTAAAAGAAATTATCTACCAAGCAACCTAGGTGACAAGAATTCTTAGGGGAATATAATTTTACATAGGAACACAAGCATGGAAGGCAAAATTAAGTAGCTAATGAACCTAGTCAGAAAGAAATTATGGCTTCAATCTATATCATGTCTAGAGTTGAGGCAAACTTTATGGACATGATTAAGAAAAAAGAGAAAGTAGATAATACTTATTATTGATTAGTGTAAGAAGTACAAGATGGAGTTACCAAACGATATTGGTTAGAAGATGGATTCTTTGTGGCTAAAGAATGCAGGTTGTGTATGCCTTATTTCAGTGGGTTACAAAGGGGGTTGATGAAAGAATCTCATAAGTATCCTTGAACAGGACATCCTAATAGAGAAAGGATAATGGCACTCTTGTCTAGATCATATGCTTAGCCATGAATGGAATAAGATATTGAGACCTATTGTAAAACATGCTTGGTATGTCAACAAGACAAAATAGAGAGGAAAAAGGAAGTGGGATTACTCTAATCTTTTCTTATTCCAAAAAGACCATGGATGTTTGTTTTCATAGATTTTGTTACAAGATTTTTGAAGGTAGTTGACAAAGCCTCAGTGCTAGTTATGGTTGATCGATTTTCTAAGTATGTTATGCTTATAACTGTGTTGGCCTCTTATTCAGTAGAGATGGCAACTGACTTATTCTATCAAAATGTTTTCAAACACTTAGGAGTTCCAGTAAATGTGATGAGTGATAAGGATCCACAGTTTACTGGTCGGTTTTAGACAACTTTGTTCAACTTAATAGGGGTTGAACTCAAATTCCCTACTGCCAATCATCCCTAAATAGATGGACAAACCAAAATGAGTAATACTTTGATGAAAGACTACCTAAGGCACTATATAAGTGTAAGTAAAAAAAAATTGGTTGGGTTTATTATACAGTGCACAATTTGCCTACAACCTACATCAATCCCCTTCAACTAGCAAAAGTGTCTTTAAGTTGGTCTTAACGCAATAGCGCTTCACTCCTTCAGAGATAACCAAGGGGTCGTTTGGTTCAGCTTTTGTTTTGAGTTGTGGGTTGTGGTTTTGTGATGTGGTTTTATAATGTTGATTGAGGATTTTATGCCTGGATGCTATTTTTGGTTTTTGTTTTTGGATTTGGATTTTAGATTTGTTAGTTGTGTCCTACTTTTTATATGTAAATACCAAGTTGTATATTATGTTAGAACCTTATATTTTTTATATTGTGAGCACAT
>JAOXYD010078737.1:0-12392 GCA_028565735.1 Pinacopodium congolense
AAGTTTATATGTTATTTTCACTGTCTTCGGAGGTTTGGTCGACCGAATGTCTAACATCGATCGACCAAAGGTAGTTTAGTCGACCGAATAGATAGGTTCTATCAATCGATAGAGAAAGCCTCAGTGTTTGGTTGATTGATGTAGTTGGTTTGGTCAACTGATATGTCAAAATCATCATTTTTCTCTCGTAATTCATCAAATCATACATGTCTCATTTAATATAGCTACTTAACTTGTATTTGTGATTTCTATTTGTATAATTTTTAAGGCATGAGTTAGGTATACCAACATTTAAAAACCCTATATAAGATGGGTACCTAAAATTATTTTCATTTGTCCTGTAGGAAAAGAGAAGAAACAAATGGCACGTAGATAACGGATATTTATGACACATGACTGGGGATCCTTCACAATTTCTCACTTTTAAAAGTAAGGATGGAAGATCCGTCACGATTGGGGATAATGCCAAGGGTAAGGTAATTGGCATTGGAAAAGTAGGTAAAGATAATTGTCCATTAATCGATAATATTTTACTTATTGAAGGTTTGAATCACAATCTATTAAGTGTAAGTCAATTATGAGATAAGAATTACAAAGTTAGTTTCTTAGGAGATGAATGTGTTGTTACTAAGATAGATAACGATAATGTCGTGTTCTTAGGAAAAAGAGAAGGAAATATATACATTGTTGATCTACACTGTCGCTTGGATTTGGAACTGACAACTTAGACATGCAAGTATGGATCTCCTCTCAAAGTTGAACTCAAAACAACTTGTTAAAGTACTTTCAACCATAAAGTACGAGAGAGACAAAATCTGTGGAGCATGGAAAATGGGAAAATAAGTAAGAAGTCCATTTCAAAGTAAGAAATCAGTAACATCTTCTAAACCCCTTGAATTACTTCATATGGATTTGTTTAGTTCTACTAGAGTAGCTAGCTTAGGAGAAAAATCATATGAATTTGTTATTGTAGATGATTTCAGTCACTTTACTTGGGTTTTATTTTTAAATTCAAAAGATGAATGTTTTAAATTCTTTGTCAGTTTTGCAAAAAAAATACAAAATGAAAAATTCTTATTTATTGCATCTATTAAAAGTGATCATGGTAGAGAATTCTAAAATGATATGTTTGAATGTTTTTGTGTTAATTATGGAATTACGCATAATTTTTATGCACTTAAAACATCTTAACAAAACGATGTAGTAAAAAGGAAAAATAGATCTTCACAAGAAATAGCACGAACTATGATAAATGAGTATGATTTGCCAAAGTATTTTTGGGCTGAAGTCTTTGCATGTTCATGTCATGTCATCAATAGGGAGAATATGAGACATACAATAGATAAAACTTCTTAAGAACTTTTGAACGGTAAGAAGCCAAAAAATAGTCATTTCAAAATTTTTAGTTGCAAATGTTATATTTTGAACAATAGAGATAGTTTGGAAAATTTTGATTCTAAAACTTATGAAGGTATTTTCTTATGATACTCTTTATCTAGTAAAGTATATAGAGTTTATAACAAGAACTCTCATATTGATGAAGAATCAATGTATATTATTTTTTATGAAACTAATCCTTTCAAAAGAAAGAAAGTATTTGAGTTTGATGATGCAGATGTATCCCAGGGATTAGAACATCTTTCACTTGAAGACAATGGACAAACATCACAAATTGTTGAACCAAGTAGAGAAGGAGGATATGAAGAGCTACCAAGAGATTGAAGGTATAAGAAGGATTATCCTGCCGAAAAAATTATAGATGATGTTCACCAAGGGTAACCACTCGATCAAATTTTAATTTATCTCATATTTCCTTTCTTTTAAAGATTGAACCTAGGAATATAGAAGAGGCTTTAGATGATGAGAATGGGATCTTAGCTGTGTAGAGCGAAACAAAGTTTAGATTTTAGTACTTAGACCCATTGATCATCCTATCATTGGTACAAAATGGGTTTTTAAGAATAAATTAGATGAACAAGGTAACATTGTAAGAAACAAATCTAGATTGGTGGCTAAAGGGTATAACCAAAAAGGGGGAATAGATTATAATGAGACATTTGCTCCCTTAGTTAGATTAGAGGCTATTAGACTTCTTCTTACATTTGCATCTCACATAGGTTTAAAATTTTTTCAAATGGATGTAAAAAGTGGATTTTTAAATGGTTTTATTCAATAAGAAGTGTATGTTGAACAACCTCCTGGTTTTAAACAACATGATGCACACGAATATGATTTTAAATTATGCAAAGCATTGTATGGCTTAAAACAAGCACCTAAAGCATAGTATGATAGATTAAGTGCATTTTTACTTACATATAGTTTTGAAAAAGGAAAAGTAGACACTACATTGTTTATTAAGAAATATCAAAATAATTCTTTAAGTATTCAAATATATGTAGATGATATTATTTTTTGTACTACTAATGAACGTTTATTTGAGGATTTTGCTAAGTGTATAAGTAAGGAGTTCGAAATAAGTATGATGGGAGAATTGAATTTCTTCCTCGGACTCCAAATCAAACAAATGAAGGATGGTATCATTATAAGTCAATCAAAGTATACACGAGAGCTTCTAAAGTGGTTTGGCATAGATCAATCAAAACCATTAGGCACTCCCATAAGCACATCTACCAAGTTGAATAAAGATGAAGATGGAAAAGAGGTAGATGTAAAGCTCTTTCGAGTTATGATTGGAAGTTTATTGTATTTAACTGATAGTCATCTAGATATCATGTTTAGTGTTTGTTTATGTGCACGTTTCAATCTTCTCCTAAGGAATCTAATTTGTTAGCTGTTAAACATAATTTACGATATTTTTGTTGTACTTTGAACTTAGGACTATAGTATTTTAGAAATGTATGTTTAAACTTGGTTGGATATCTGATGCCGACTATGTGGGTAGTTTATTGGATAGAAAAGGTACATCCAGTGCATGTCATTTTTTAGGAAATGCATTAGTTTTCTAGTTTTATAGAAAACAAAATTTTGTTGCATTGTCTACAACGGAAGCTGAATATTTAGCCGTTGGTAGTTGTTACACTTAAGTATTTTGGCTTAAACAACAACTTAGGGATTATGGTCTGCATCTTTATAGAATTCCTATTCCATGTGACAATACAAGTACGATCTGTTTGACTAAAAATCCCATACAGCATTTTAAGACTAAGCATATAGAAATTTGATATCATTTTATTCGAGATCATATGCAAAATGACGATATTAAACTTGAATTTGTTGACACATTACATCAATTAGCGGATATCTTTACTAAACTGTTGTGTGAAGATCATTTTTTAAGAGAAATTGGTATGATCAATGGTCTCTCTCTCTGATTGTTTACACCTTTTCTATTGATTCCAAAAAGGGGGTTAAGTGTGCATGTTTTTAGAGGGAGTTATTCTTGAATTCTTGTTTAATTTAGGGGGAGTTAGATATGCATGAAGTAAGGGGGAGTTCGTGTGATATAAATCTTGAAATTTGATAATTGATTGTATTATTTAAATAACTTAATTTTGTTATCAAAAAAAATGAGGAGATTGTTGAACTAAGGGAGGTTTTACTCGATTTTGATGATGACAAAACATTCTTTCTATTTGCAATTTTTGTTTAAGTGTGTTTAAAGATAGGTAAGTTGAAAAGAAGATAGTTAAATGATAAGGACATTAATGCTACAGACCGAAGGTTGGTCAACTGAATATAGATTGGTCGATCGAACACAACGTTGAAGGAAGCATCAGCCGACTGAAGAAAGATTGATTGATCAAACCATAAAGATCGGTAGACTGAATGAACATCTTGAGAAGATCGATTGACCATATGAAGTCCGGTTAACTGAATCATGGCTATCAGTCGACCGAACATGGTCTATTAGTCGACCAAACAGAGCACAACAGTTATATTGCTCAACAGATAGAAGATTTACCCAAAAGATAGAAAATATATACAATGGTAATAAGAGTTGTCCAATGATCAAAAGGAATTAATTCACCCAACAGTTAGTTGATTAGTAATTTACACTATAAATAAAGTGACACAAGAAGAAAAGTCATGAGTTTAACGAGTCTAAGTAAAGTCTGATCAAGTTTCTTTTAATTTTAAAGTGTATACGTGTTTAAGATTGCTTTGTTTATCAAGTTTCTGTGAGATTTGAGTTCTCTCTACTAGTAAGAAGTTTCTTTGTCATTATAAGGTTATTCTTGATCCTTTTAAAAGGAGTATTTTGAGGTTATTTTTGAGCTTATAAAAAGAACTTATCTAAAGGATATTCTTGAGCCTTAAAAAAGAAGAGATGGTTATCTTTGAGCCAAAAAGGATTTGTAAGCTGTTATAATTTTTAAGTTTGTATTTCTTATTTTATTTTCAATAATTACAAGTGCTCTTCATATTATTTGTTTCATAGTTGTGTACTTAGTTTTCACAAATTATTATTAGTTTATTTTGGTGTATTTGTTTTAAAAGTTTAAGAACCTAATTCACCCCTCTCTTTAGGAGTCATTCAGGGCCTTCACTTTGCAATGATTTTATGTAAGGTATTACAACAAGCAATAGGTTTAAATTCACTTAAGGAGTTTGGATTAGGAACGTTAGGAATAAGGAAAATTAATGTTTTGTTGATCACTTTTAGCATTATGCCACTCTCAAAAAATTCAAATACTACTTTTATGATTAGTTCCTTGATAAAAGGATAAGATTTTTTTTATATAAATAACCATGGAAGCCATCTGGACCTGGTGCTTTATTAAGATTCATCTTTAAAACTACTTTCTCCTCATCCCTTGTATTAAAAGGCCTAGTTAGTTCCTGTAATTGTTTAATAATGAAGGAATTTTGCACAATGGATATGATTGTAGCTACTAAAGAAGAGTTATTTGCAGTAGCTCCTAAGGAGTTTGTGAACAATGATAAAGCTTCTTGTTTGAAATCTTATGTTTCAGCATTTCCAGCATTTAGTGTTGATAATGAGATGATTCTATTCCTATTTTTTCTTACCATTATAGACTTATGGAAGAATCTTGAATTTTTGTCACTTGACCTTAGCCACTAGATCCTTTATATTTGCCTTAGGAGAGAATTATTATTATTAAGAAATTTAGTGTATCTTTATATAGGCAGTCTTTCTCTATTGAGCCACCTACCATTTCCTAGGTTACTATACATTTCTTGTTGGATTTTATGGAAACTATCTTTAACTTCATCTAATATTTTTTCGAAACAATTTTTATGTCTCAGATTGATCCTTGTAATCTTCTCTTTAATATGGAATAGTTTCTACATATATATGAAGGTTTTGTATCTAGGAATATTATGATCCAACCCTCTTTTAATAGCTTTATTAAACCCTTTCACTTGTATTAGTAAGTTATTAAATATGAAAGGACAATTTTTACCATTGTTACAAAGGAAATTCTTGATTTTACAAGGGAATAATCAAAGCATAACGAATTTAGAAAGGAAGCACTACTTTTAGGAAATGTGCTTAACCATTTATCATTTACCATAGCTTTATCTAGTTTTTTTGGATATGAGTTGTGGAACTTTATCTATTCCTCCTAAGTGAATTGTAAGCTGCCATTCTTCAAATTGATAACTCCTATTTTTTCAACACATTCACTAAGATCAATAAAAAACTTGTCATAGATACTTCCTTCAACTTATGATTTAGTAAAAAAAAACTCAAATGGAGTTGCTTATTGACTTCAGTTGATTCTGTAATCTAGTTCTCTAAAATACAAAATTAGAAGCATAAACATGTCATTATATACTGATGTTTTCATGCAATAAATTGGCAACTAAATGCATAAGCTGATCATTATCCTATAACACTTTAGCTTCAATCCTTCTCGTGTCAAAAACTATTAAAATACAATTAGAGTGATGATGTTAATAAATAGTAAAGACTTTCTAATTGACACCAAATAATTTTATATTATTGGTCTTTTCTTTAGACAACTTCATTTCAAGCAGACTTATCATGATAGTTTGATTATCTCTAATAAACTCTGAGAAGGCTTGTTATTTTTATTGAATTAAGGGAGGTTCTAATCATTTATTTTGATGATAACAATTTTTTTTTTACTAATGTTCGAATTTTTGTGCATTAGAAAGATAGGTAAATACAATTTATGGAATGACATATGATGAGCCTAAGGTAGAAGAGCCTTCATGAAGAAAATGAAGAATAGAACAAGCATTGAAGAGTTAAAGTGAATATTAAGAAAGAAGATCAAGTTTGGATAGGATTAAGAAAGTGTCTTGATCTTTTTCAATGGTTGAAAGAGCTCTCATATTTGTATGATATATTTGTATGAACTTTTTCATATAAGTTTTGAATTGTGGTTTTAGTGCTTAATTTTTTCACTCATGCATTTCATAAGTTTATAATGTTTTTGCAAAGTTTTTCATTAGCACTTGAATTAATGTAGCAATTGAAAAGGGCTTTTAAATTGTACTTTGAAACTTGTTTTAAATTAATTCTAATGTTAGGAAAACATTTAGAAATGTTTTAAAGCATGCGTGTGATTTTTTAAATCAAAATAAATAAGTATGGATTGTTTAAGATTGTCTTAAAGTGGTTTAATGGATGCAACGTTATATTAGGTAACACAAACTTTCCTTTTTAATTTCAATTCCAAAAATATCTTAATTCTAACTACTAGTCATTTATTCTAAAGGATCTCACACATTCTAAACCCTATTTCTAACCCTTACTAACTGTCCAAAATATTCAAGAAACATTTAAGAGAGTGTTTTTAACTTACAAAGATAGATTCATCAAAGTTGTCAAACTTCAATGTGCTTATCTCTCTGAATCTGATTCTTGCTACCTCCACTTACATTTTTGTGCTTCTAAACCATTGTTCTAACTCTCTATCATCACATTAAAGGGTTTGGATTGTGTGTTAAGCTTTCAATTATTGGTTTTGTGCAAGATTTATGTATTGAAGTTGTGTATAAACTCAAGTGCTTCAAGTTTCTTATATACTTGTGTTTACCATTCTGTTTATACATTCCAGACCTATTTTTGAGCCTTAGATTTTTACTCAATTCCTTAAGGTTTAGGAGTGTTCTGAAATAATATTTATCATTTAATTACTCTTTTAGATTAAGTTTTCATTTTTACAAAACTGTATAATCAAATCTATCCAGATTTTTACATTTCAATATTCATACTTATATTTGTCTATTTAAATCCTATTTTTGTGCTTTGAAATTGATCTATTTTGTTGTTGTTGTGTTTTTTATTATCTTCCAAGAATTTTTTTAACTTATTTTTATGATTTTAGAAGGTTAGAATAGGTTGTATATAGGCTGAAACCTTAATAGTGCATATTTGACAACTCATGCATGTTTTAGTTCCGTTCTTGATATAATCCTTTGTTTTATGGTTTAACTTCATTTTTATTATTGAAATATGTTATTAAGTGATAGATTAAGGTTCCAATAGGTTTTTTGTATTGAGTTTATAGTTTTTTTTAGATTAAAAATGTTGAGTTTTGAGCTGGAACTTAGGTGTTGCAGAATTTTATAGCTTGTATGTTCAAATATTCAATCTAATTTTTAAATGCATTAAACTCATTTTTGTTACATCAATTTTATTATGTATGATCTTTTGAGAAGTTAAGAGGCTTGTTTTTTTTGTGTGTCTCTTAGTAGTGAAAAATTGTTTTAATTGTACGAGCTTTAGTGAAACATCTCCATAGGTGTGTTGTAATTACTCATTTGGAAAAATTGAATTGTTTAATTGTTGTGATTGATTTAAAGTTGCTCTTTACCATTTAAAATAGAGTTGATAGGTTGCTCTTGACCTGTATTAAATAAAATTTGAGTTTCATTAATCTTTTGAATGTAATTTAGCTTGATTTATACTATGTATGAGTACTAAGGAATGCGTTTGTTTTGATATTGCATACGTTACATTGTAAGCAACCTTTATGCATTGTTTTTTATCAAGCATTTGGCACGCTATATAAGCTTAAGTCAAGGCTTAGGTAGCCTAAATTTGGGGTTTGTTTTGTGGGAACAAAAAATATTTTGGTTGTGTAAAATGATTACTCTTCACCTATTGAAACCAAGATTATTAGATTCCTTTAAACCCTTATAAGTTAAGATTGTATTGGATTCCTCTTAACCCTTGTTAAGAAAAACTATGTGGATTCATCTTAACCCTTGTAAACAAGATTTTAACGGGTTACTCTTCACCCTTATTGTGAAAAATAAAAATGTTGTAAGGGTTACTATTTACCTTAAGTAAGATTTTTTTCAGTGAAATTTCTAACAAGTAGTTGGAGTGAGAACTTAATCTATCTTTTGGGTAAGCGGACCTCTATAAATCTTGGTGTTCCTCTCTCTTCCTTCACTCTTAACTTTTATAGATTTTTGTTTATTTTATAATTGATTAAATTTGATTAACTTTGACATAAGTATAACATATCATTATAGGTTAAATTTTGACTTAGCGATTCATATAATTAAAAATGGCCTAAATAGTTTAGTTAGTTTAATTTAGCAAGAAATTTTTTAAATACCTAATTAACTCTCTTCTTGAGCACCAAATGACTTATAATTTTTTGGGAAAATTGCTGCCTTTAATTTTCCAAGATATTAATGACATAGATTAAGGGGAGTGGCTTTTGCAACCTTTGCCTTACTTTTCTTGCTTGAACTTTTTTATTTTTGCAGGTATGAATTCTTTTGCTCTAGTCATGTCCATAGTTCTTACATCAGCATTTTTTGGGCTAGATGACATTTCTTAATCCATATTTTTCTTGCCATTGTCTAAAGTGGAACTCACTGATCTAGAACTCATTGACTTTGAATTTTTTATATTATCTTCCACTCTTTCTTTAGGCTCCTAATTATTGTGCTTTAAATGGGCTACTATTGGAGATTTTTTTTATCTCATTACTACTTATATTTCCCTCACTGCCTATAATAGTTTTCTTTGATTTTACTCCTCCTTTAAACACCCTATCATTGTGTTCTGAATGGTTTGTTACTAATGGATTCTTTAATCCATTAATACCTACATTTCTATCATTGATCACTATAATTTTCTCTATTCCATAATTTTTTGCCTCATTACTAATGGTTATAAGTGTCACAACAATGTTTTGCTAACTTAGTGGTTGGTTCATTGACCTTTTTTGTGTCGGTTCTGTATCTTGACCCTCTAATAGTTCCCTATTTCCCATTAATTCATCATAGTCTCCTTTTTTGAATCTCTTACTAGTTTGTTTCCCTTATCGGCTCAAAGTAGGTCTCCATTGATGTGAAACTCTAATTATTAATTCAAATAAGGAGTCATTTTAACCAAGTATTATTAGAGGGATTACTTCTATCAATTCCTTTCTCATGTCCATAGATACACGAAGTCGTGCATATCCTACTCTTTTCCTAATGGTTGTATTCTCATCTAGACATATGAGTTTACTATATAACTTACTAGAATACTAAGCCTTCTACTGGACCAATATTCCAATAGAATGTTACGAAGATTAATTCATAATGGTACATTTTCATGTCTTACTTTTTCAAGGGATATACATGGTCTTTATAATTAAAGGAATATTAGGATGCCTCCCAAATTTCATGAACTGGACTTCGGAATTTCTCTTGCTTCATTTTTTGTGTTGAATTTGAATAGCAATAGATTATCTTCCGCCAACAATGTTTCATTAAGACCTTTTGCTCTCCAATTTTTGATTACCCAGTTGTTTATAATGGGGAATGAGGGTCTTTTGCTAATGAAAAAATTAACTAGTCCAATGCCTTCGCTCCCTCCTTCAACACTTTGATAAGTGGATAGACTAGCAGCTGTTCGTCTATGTTCAATGGGCAACAATATTGTAATATGGTGCATGGACTGGAGAGTCTATTTATATATAATATAAATAAATATTATATAATATTGCTGGTGACTAGAGAATCTATTTATATATAATATAAATATAAAACTTTTAACTATAAGTATTATTGTTTCAGGATTCACTTCTGTTTTGTGGTGTTTCTTAACATTAACTCTTATTGTAATGCTTATGGTTTTATTTATTGTTTTTATTACATGATGTTTTTATACAATCAATTATAATATTTTAAGTAAATTGTATTGTTTTTAATTATATCTATATCATTGTATATAAATTAAACATTCTTTTTCTTATATTAATTTAGTTTATTGTTTATATAATAAATATTTAAAAATAATCTTAATTAAAATGAAAAGGATAGTTGTTATTATATGAAGTTTATAGTATTATTGTTTTATTTTTAGATAAAATTAAACTTAAAGTAAAATTAAATATTATATAATACAATATATTGAAGGACTGTTTTGTAAATTTTATAAAATTAAGAGATTATTTTATAAATTTTAAAAATGATCTAATATAATATTTGATATTAACTGATACCAATACTGTACTAATATTCATAACATTGATTTTACCTTCATCCATAATTAGCTTTTCCTTTCGTAATATAAGATAGATAGTAGGGTCCATTGTTCCCTCATAAAATCTAAAAAATAATTTACAAGGCAACATTAATGTATGACTAGCTGAACTATAAAGAAGTTAAGTATTTTGTCAGTTTAAAAATGAATTGGAGTGATTTTTTAAAAGATTTAGATTTTAAAAATATTTTCAAACATTAAAGTTGAACATAAATTTTGATAAGAACTTTAAGATTAAGAAGAAACATTTTTCCTTTTGTTTTAAGTATAACTATAACTTAACTTATTGACTAAACTTAAACATTGAATGAGAGAGATGGAAATTAACCTAAATATTATGTATTTGTTTACTTAATTGATACACTTAATTTATAACTTATTATATATATATTTAAAATTATAATTATCATTTATAAGTAATTTTATAGTTGAAAATTTTTATTGCTATATGTTAAAAATTAAACAAAGATTTTAATTTAATAAGTGGTAAGTGAATTCAAACTTAATAAACTCTACCAAGTAGGTTTACAAGAGTTGCATAGTATATAAGTGTAAAATTATTCTGATTCATTATAAACTAAAGAAACTTGTTGAACATAAAAAGTCTATTTATATTTCAATTCTTCCAGCAATATTCATACTTCACCTACTATTGATGGCTTTAATTTTCGAGAAAATCCTTTTGAGGAAAATTTTTTGTATGTTATTCATAGCCCTAAGGCCAAAAATATAATACATCATTAACTTGAAAAAAAAGTCACTTACTACCAAAAATAAATTTCTAAAGAGGAGAATTCAACTTTTAAATAGAACATATCATAAATAGGACATAATCATTATTTTATTTATTTACATATATATTTCAATATTCTAATATCCCTTTTAAGTTGGGGTGTGAAGATCTTAAATGCCTAACTTGTGTAGGATGTATTCAAACTTTTATTTACCCAAAACTTTGATAAAAATATCTACTAATTGCTCGGAACTTTGAATATAACTAGTTTTAATGTTTTCATTCTGTATCTCATCACGCACAAAATGACAATCAATTTCTATATACTTGACAATCATGAAATATTGGATTTGCAGAGATATATAATGTTACCTGATTATCAAAGTATAGCTTCATAGGTCTAGAATATAATACTCTCAAAGACTAGTAAATCTTTCAACTATTTCAATTCGCATACTGTTATAACCATTGACTTGTATTCAGCTTCAACAGAAGATTTTTACACTTTATGTTGTTTTTAGTCTTCCAAGAAATGTGTGAACTCCCCAATAAAATAAAATAAGCCGCGTGAGATTGTTGAGTTAAAGGACAACTCTCCTAATCTGAATCACAATATACATATAATTTTAAGTCATAATAAATTTGGAGAAATATTCCTTGCCTAGGACACCTTTTTAAATAACAGATCACTTGCAAGACTACTACCTAATGTTCTTCCTTTGGGTGCTGCATAAACTGAGATAGAACATGTATAGTATGAGATAGGTCAGGTTGAATGAGAGTCAAGTAAATCAACATGTCTACCAACCGTCGATGATACTTTTCTGGATCTGCTAATAACACACCATCCACCATTGTTAATCGATGATTTTTTCCATAGGAAATCTACAGGGATTAGCACCCAATAATCTGGTTTCATTGATAATATCTAATGCATATTTATGTTGACAAAGAAAAATACTTATTTATTCCTAGCCACTTCTACTCCCAAAAAAATATTTCAATACTCATAAATCTTTCATATGAAAATATTAACATAAATACTCCTTGAACTTCTGAATTGTAGCACTATTATTTCCCACAATAATAAGATTATCAACGTAAACTAAGATACTCAACTGTATCATGTCCTAATTCAAAGTAAACAACAAATAATTATAACGAGATTGAGAAAATCTGTACCGCTTCAAAGCAATTGTCAATTTGGAA
>JAOXYD010078758.1:0-12391 GCA_028565735.1 Pinacopodium congolense
AACTAATTACTAAACATAGATGAATCAAATACTAAATGGATAATTGAAACTATATGAAATAAAACCTTAAACAACTTTATAATTAATCAAAAATAAATCTAGAATTATCATTCATATTTGAAAGTAAATAAAATTTAAAGCTTGGGCCAAAAAAATTAATACACAAGATCAAACTAACCAAACAATAGCCAAAGTTCGCTAATTAAATAACAAAGCAAATCAGAAATTAAAAAAAAGAAGCAATTCAAACGAATGAACAAAAGACTTCAGATAGTGTAAATGGAAGAACAAAAGCAAGGAAGCTTCACATCAGTGTTTTAAATCAAGACCATAGGTGAATTAATTGAAGATAAACTCCATAATGCAGCAGCTGACTTTTGGTCCATGCAGGTGGTGCGTCTCGTCCTGGTGCTCATCCACTGTTGAGCCATGCAATCTTCTCTTGGTCATCTCCTGGTGCATCACTGGTGGAGCAGCTCAAGCCTGTACAGCAACTCACTCCTCACGCATGTAGCGTTGTGCTCTCCTAGTGTACCTGCAAGCTTAGACAACAGCTCAAGCCACAGCCACCACTCGTCCAACAACCAACTCTGATTTTTCCTTTTTTTTCTTTTTTTCTTTTTTTCTTTTTTTTAAATTAATACAATCTTTGGCTTTTGCTCAAACTGCCTTAAATTCTTCATGCTTTGACCCAAAATTTTTGCTAAGGTAATGAACCTGTCATTAAACACAATATAACAAAAATTGAGTATTCAAACAATAAAATAAGATTGAAATAACGTTAAAAACCATATGAAAGTTTAATAAAATTCAATCTTATCAAATGTTCTAGGAGGCATTTGAGTGAAAGCTATTTGAAAAAGTGACTATAGAGAGTTGAAAAAATTAAACAAAAAGGTATAAAATTTTTCGATCACCCTCGTTGGAATATTCACGATGAGTGAATTAGGCTAAAATATTTGTACCAAATGAATGCTTATGGAAAATGAAACCTTTTAGTACCAAAAACTAAGCAAAAGAATAAAACAAAGATGAGAAAAAAGTAAAAATATGAGGGGGCATTAATAATGTTTTTTGAGGAATTCAGATTATTTTTTAGTGACAAATGGATGAATAAGGGTGAAATAAGGATGAAAATGGCTAGAGTACTCAAAATGTGAAAGAAAGACACCAAAAGGACATGATTTGATGGAGTTTTGAGGATCAAATGGTGGTTGGACATGTCTAAAGGGAGTGGTCAACAGTAAGGGCAAGAGGAGAAGAAGATGGTAGAAATTGTTAGGGTTTTGCTAAAACTACATTCTTTATTTGCTTATTATTGACTTAAATGATGGTTTTTAGGGAGTTAAACTGCATCTATTTAAGATCACAATTTAAGTCCATAGAAACACTTCAATCTTGAATTAATTTCTCAAGGAAAAGTTTCAATCTTGAATTATACTGTAAGACCTTGTCATCTACCTTAATATAATGAGGAATGGTGTGTTTATCATGCCACCTTTTGACTCTTTCCCTATAAATTCTAGAGTTTTCATAAGTTGTAAGATGAAATTTATCCAAATCATTCCATTGCAATAACCTTTCTTCACTAACCTTTCTTAAGTCAAAATTCAAAAAATTGATGGCCCAAAATGTTTTATGCTATAATTCCACAGGTAAATGATAAGACTTTACACAAATCAAAAGATAATAAAACATACCAATAGGCATTTTAAAACTTGTATGTTGGGCTATAATGCATCATCTAATTTCAATGGCTTGTCCTTTCTTATTGTATTAATGATCTTTTCTAGAATTATTTTGATTTTATGATTGGATATTTCAACTTGATTGCTAGTTTGAGGATGATAAGGTGTGACAACTTTATGAGTGGCATGATATTTAGCAAGGAGGGAATCAAATTTCTTGGTATAGTACTATGATCCTTTATCATTAATGATGGCTCTAAGTGTCCCAAATCTCGTGAAAATTTTCTTTTTTGAAAACTAAACCACACCTCTTACACCATTTATAGTAAAGCAACTCCTTCAACCCCTTTGCTTACATAATCAACCATTACTAAAATATATTGATTTGAGTATGATTTAGGGAAAGGTCTTATAAAGTCTATACCCCAAACATTGAATACCTAGCAAACCAAAATGTTATTCAATGGTATTTTATGTCACCTACTCTTAGGTTCCATAGGGCTTACACTACATTTTACTACATTTTTGTAGATTTAGATATGACTCTCATTAAGCATGAGCCCATACCTTTAACACTAATGTAGATGAAAAAGAAAAATGTTTGCTTCAAAAAATGAAAAAGATAAAATAAAATGAGTACCATGATCATAATGAGCCCATTGCATCATTTTTTAAAAGTTCCTTGTCTACTAAAAACCATGCCAATAGGTTTATGGCTATTTTAGGAAAAAGGATTATATAGTGTGGGAAAGCTAAATCTAGCAAACTTATGAATTTTTTGATTTTATTGAACTATGATGGAGCATCATAGGTTATAGCTAACATCATTGGGATGTAAAACATATCTAATATGCTAAATAGGCTTCAATATGCGAAATCAAACTTATTCTTAATATGTTATGTATTAAAATTTTTACCATCTAACTTTAGTTCCTTGAAGATAACATAAAATGCTAGAAAGGAGGTTTGGAAGGTGAATGAATAATCTTAATATGTGTGAAAGAGGAGGAAAAGATAAAGCATGAAAAGGGTGATAAGGTGAATTTAATGTATAAATCTTTTAAAACCCAAAAGATATTATGGAATCCAAATAAAAAGTGGAAGAAGAATGAGGATATAAAGGATTGAGACCATTATAAATGGGTTAGGTTAAGAAAAAGAATCTCCAAGTGTTGGCATAATGATAAGATAGGTACTTGAAGAAGGAATGTTATAACTGTTGGTCCTACTAGGCAATTAAGAGGAATGGGTTTATAGGTTCTTTAAAAATTATAAGTCAGTTGATCCCAATTTCGCAAAACCTTTTAAACAAATGTGGAAGCTTAATAACATTTTTAATCAGCAATATAAACAATAAGAAATGATATAGTTCCTAAAAATAAAATTGTAAGGACAAGAAGACTCAAACAAATTTTTATATCAATTCATTATCAATCTCTATACCTATGTCTACTCCCCAAAACCTTGTTAGGTAATGTAATATCTTAAAAAAAGCTACAATCTTTGCTCCCTTTTTCAAGGCTTTAGGGTAATCTTTATAATTTTACAACTTCATAAATAACTACCTCTAAAAATACACTTGAAATATTATCTAGCTTGACTCATAAAAGTGTTTAGGAAAGGCTTATAAATAACTTGGATTAATGCATATAAAATCCACTTAAAACACCCAAAACTTCATTGATTTTCACAAATAGGACTTACAATCCTATATATCACTTATATATGGTTCACACTATACTTGGATGCCTTTCACTCTCTCCAGTGCACCTATTTATAGTGAAAATTAGACCTATTAGCCATTTGTGACCATTATACAATGCTTAAAAACATTTAATTCATTTTCACGTTGGTTTTTACAAGTTGGTATGTGTTTCTTCCTATATCAATTGACTATTACCACTAGTGACTAGCTGATTAATACATAACCTTGGTTGAATAGTTTGGCAAAAAATAATACACCGATCAACCACCCTCTGTATAGAATGCTTTTTAATATATCTAATCACTTTGAAATCATTCCAAAATGCTTCCCAACACTTTAAAATATTTTCTTAACTTACAAACACATTGAAAACTTCTCTAAAAACATATTTACGCATTAAGAAGATTATTTAAAAATATTCCCTACACATTTTCCTCTTAATTATGCAACCTATATGCATAAATTCAATTATGCATAAATGAGCTCTTTAATCATAATAATTTGATCAAGTAAAACTTACATAAAAAATTACAATAGTAAACCTATTCAAAACCTGACTTGGTATTCAAACTTGAGTTATCTTCACTTGATCATTCTAAGCTTCCCTTAAACTCCAAGACTCCAAAACTTATCTCTTTATCACTTTATTAACATAACTCTAAGACTCCAAAACTTACCTCTTTAACACTTTATTAACATATTGATCTTTCGAAAACCTTAACCATAAAAAAAATTATTAGTACCAAGTTTTTTTTTGTCGTCATCAAAACATAATGAAACCTCCCTTTGTTTAAGAATAAGTATAATGATTCTTTAAGAAACATGAGGTGACCTTGAGGTTTTAGATTACTTTAAGTCATCTTTAATGGATATAAGACTAAATAGTTGGTGGTTTGATATTGATTCTTCTATGCATATTTTTAATACATTATATTCAATGAGGAGTAAAAGGAGCCAAGTTAAAGAGAGGTGATATAGAATAAAATTTTGTGGTTTTCTCATCATCATAAACCTATAAATAGAAAGAACAATAAAAAGGTATCTTAAATTATATCTAATTGTGCTCCATATTCAAATCAAATCTCTAATGAAGAATATTCCATCATGGATTTCATAAATGATAATTTAAAATCTTTTGGGTGTAATTTAAAACATTTTTTATGAGTTTCATATCCTTTTATTTTTTTATAATTTCAATAAGATATTGATTTTATCTTTATAAGATTAAAATTATAGTTATATAGTTTTATTTGATTTATATTAATAGTCTCTCACTCCCAATTATGCATTATATTCATGCTAAGAGTTTTCATTTTGTACATAAAAAGAATAATATTAAGCAGTATTCAATTACTTGACTAATGTCTTTAGAGAATTTTTTTAATGACATTTAAGGAGCTAAAGAAGTGACTTTACATATGATGCTTGAGTGAGGTAGAGGAATGTTTTAAAACTAAGGCTCAAGCCTTCAGGTTTTATCTTAAGATTGAGCTAAAGGAATGTTTTGAAACCAAGGTTCATTCTTTTAGGTGTTATCTTAAGACTAAAGAATTCTACTGATCCCTAGTGGCACTCAAAATAGGTAGGGTAAATTGAATGTTATCAAATTATGTTAACGTTTTTGTTACTTTAAAATTGTCCTTAACAAGATTCAATTATGATGATCATGATGAGGCCAATATATTTTAATGTCAATCAAATAATGGAATATGAAATAAAAAGTGTAAGGAGAGAAAATATAAACCAATTTATACTGGTTTAGACTTAAGTCCACTCTCTAAGTTACCCTTGTAAATTCACTATGATCTTCTGTTAGTCCTATTTGGCACGTAAAGGGGAGGGGTTGAATTAGGATACTTAAAAAGTATTTAAGATAAAATCCCAAATTCACCTATAGTTTTAGACACTTTTGCAAAAAAAAAAAAAAAAGAAGCAAAAAATAGATAATAATATATGCAATTAATAAAAATTTTTAATATGTGTAATTTAAAAAAAAATTACCTTATAGATTCAATAGTAATGTAAAAATGATTTTTAGGTAATAATAAAAACAAAAAATCAATTTAAACATAACTTAGAAAAATAAGTGCGTAAATGTAAAGAGTATAGAAAGTAAGGACACAATTGATTTATATTAGTTGAGAGAGGTTCACTTTCTCCTACGTCTAGTCTCCGATAATAACCTTTTTGAGATTTTTTTACTATTAATTAACAAAATACAATGTTAGAAATTACACAAACATTTTTTAAGGCTTAAGGTAAACCTTTTAATCCCTTTTTTGACATAGGAAGAACCTTTCCTCTCAACTATACTACCTCTCAAAAACACACTTGGAATATTCTCACTCAAGGTCAATTTAGTGTATTTAGGGACTCATAAAAACTCAAATGTATGTAAAAAATCATGCATATAAAGCTCTTAAAGATAACTTAAAGATCACTTCTCAAAATAAGCTTCTTAATGCTAAAAACATATGAATGATTGTTCTCTAAACTCTTGGATGACGAAAACTAATGCAAAACAACCTACTATTGTCCTAGGATCTAAAAGTATCCATTTATAACCATTGCCTAACATTTTATTGCATTGAAAGTTCGTTATAGTTGAGAAATGGCCTTTATAGCATGATTTTCTTCCTTTACCGACAGTGTTTTCAATTTATAATGGTGTCGTTGATGTACTATTGTTTTGGTCCATTTTAACGTGACTCTACAATAACACCATTGATGACTTCCAATAACTAGCATTGATCAATGCAGAAAATAATGGTGGGAGACACATGGCACCATTAAACTCATATAGAATTACCGTTGACCTTCCTAATGAACATAAAAGCTTGTCTAATATGATTCCAAACCAATCCAATCCTAATTTAAAATTATAAAAACTTCTTAAACTCACTTGCTCTCTCTCTCTCTCTCTCTCTCTCTCTCTCACACACACACACACACACACACACATACACACACATAAAAACTCACAAAAACATTTTTGACTTATTAAGAGAATTATTAAAAATATTTCCAACAAAATCCCTCTTGATCATACAACCTATATGAATATTCTAATTTATGAATGTATTATACATTAATAAGCTTCATCAAAACCCCAAAAATAACTTAAGTAAGATTTATAATAAATATTGCAATTCACAACCTATATAAGTTCTATCTTGACTCTTCTAAAATCATGAACTTTAATTTTGCTCTAAGACTCATTAAACATTTTCCTTAAAACTTCAACTTATTGTCTATCTTTCAATTCTTCAAACACAAAAATTTTAGTCCAATAGGTGTTTTTTCATCATGAAAATAATGTGAAACTCCCTTACTTCAAGCTTCTCTCCCTTTTTGATAATGACAAAACCATGTGATGTAATAGCCATAAACTACTAAAAATAATTTAAACATACTTAACATCACATAATTTCCATTCATAAAATTTAGTATAATTAATTTAATCCACAATTTCGAATCCAAACCTATTTAAAAAATTTAGTACAACTTATAAAAGTACAAAACGTCACCTCAAAATCTAAAAAAAGACTAATTTCCCAAAATTCATCAAAACCATATAATCATTTGCTAAAAACTAATTGAATAAGTTTAAAAATTAACAAACCATTTGGAAATCACCAACTCCCTCTAAATTCAAACATTGTACTAAAATTTAAAAGAATAATAAAAGAAGTTGCTACTCCCTCTTAAGAAAACAAAACATCACATACATCTCTCCCCCCTTTGTGGAATCACTAAAAAGATAAAAATAAACATTTAATCATATCAATAACAAAAAGATTAACACATTTCAATCCAAAAAGAGAAAAATAATAAAAACATGAAACTAGTATAGAAAAATCATAAAGAGGAACCATTCATCGTACCTAAGTCTCTCCTAATCATGTAAAATGTATCCTCACGCATAAGTTTACTAAAAATCTAGCTAATTGGAGAATGATATCAAAAAATTCAAGTTCTATATCCCTATTTAGAACTCAATCTCTAATAAAATGGTACTTAATCTCTATAAGCTTTATCCTAGAATGTTGAATGAGATTCTTATTAAACAAAATCAACTTATATTGTCATAACTAATGGGAAATTTGCTAAGTTATAAACCATAATCCCTAAATTGTTGTTTAAGCCATAAAACTTAAGTGCAATAACTATTGGTAACTACATACTCTGCTTCTATTACAGATAACACAACACAATTTGTTTTATACTAAACCATGATACTAATGCATTACTTAAGGATTAACCTAAACTAAATGTACTCTTTTTATCTAATAAACCACTTACATAATTAGTATCAGAATACCTAACTAATTCTAAAAATGTATTCCTAGGGTACCAAAGTCCTATATATAATATACCACAAAAATATCTAAGAATGTGTTTAACAACTAAAAAATTAGATTCCCTATGTGACGCTTGAAATCAAGCACACAAATAGACATTAAACATGATATCTGGCCTACTTGTAGTCAAATATAGTAAACTATCAATCATAGCTTGATATTGCTTGAAATCTATTTCCTTATCATCCTCATATTTTTCAACTTTATGGATGTGCTCATTGAAATGCCTAACAAAGGTAGATTTCTATTTATTCTAAATGATCAATTTAGAACAAGCTTTAAGCACTTCAATCTAACAAAGTCAGCTTACAATCATGCATAGGAGCTCAATTAAACCATTTACTAGCCTTAGATTAGCTAAAAATTATATTAGCCACTCATTTGAGTTAAAGAACACATCATGTGAAATTAACTGACATACCTTTGATTAATTATATAAAAAAGTGGATTTCAATATATAAAAGTGTTAAGAAAGCACCATAATTGGCTCCAAACACACTTATAGGTCTAAATCACATGCTCAAACTTACCAAACCTAACCATTGAATTATGGGCTTAAAATTGATTTCCTTAACTTTTCAATAAAATTGAGCCATTAATATGTTATATAACCAATTAATCAAATCAAACCACAAATGAATATAAATCACTTCTTGCTTTTTAAAATTTCAACCAAAGTCATGTTTTGGTTGTTGGTTGATTGATCTAAGTTACCACGATAATCAATTTTAAGCCCATAATTTCTTAAGGCAATTCAAGATCAGCTTATCAACAAGTGCACTAGTCAAAAAGTAATATTTTAGAGTAAATTAAATTCAAATTATTATTTTCACAAGGATTCAACTTGAAAATACTAGATCATTTAAATTACAATTATCTAGAAAGTCTAAAAAATGGATCAAATTATCGAACTACAACTACCAATTTAACTTAAAGTTTCCAAATTATATAAAAAGATTAAAAAATGTGATTAGGGACTGCCTAATTAAAATTATTTATCTAAGGTTAAAGTTTTCAACATTCTAATTGAATTAATTAAAAGTTGTAAGGCTTGATCTAGGGTACCTTCATAATTCAAGACAATGCTATGATTAAGACAATTGCTTTTCTCTATAGACCTTAATTTGAAGTTTGGTAAATCATAAAATTGAGGTAATAGGGTTAATGTTCAAGGAGTTTAATCAAAAAATCCCTTATTTCTAGATAAACACCCTCACGATTAATCAAATTTAGTCATGTAATGATTTAAAACATGTTGTTTAATGAATTATCCAATAACTAAGGTAGATTTCTACTATCTAAGGATGTTTATTAACTTTATTCAAAGTGATAAATTTATAACAAGCTTTAAGCACTTCAATAAAAAAAAAAAGATTGGCCCACAATTATGCATAAGAAGTCATTTAAACCATTTACTAACCTTACCTTAACTAAAAATTAGATTATGCACATATTTGAATTAAATAACATATACTATGAAACTTAACCAACATACCTTTGATTAATACAATAATAGTATGGATTGTAATATATAAATTAGTTAAGAAAGCATTAAAATTAACTTTAAAAAAGTTTATAGATCTTAATCACGAGCTTAAGCTCTTACAATCCTTAAAAACAAGCTTTAATCTCCAATGTAAGACCTAAAAAAATGAAGAACACAATAAAAGAATCTTCAATTCACTTGATTATCTCTCTCTAACTATTGCAAATGGCTTCTAGAGGTGCTTTTACATGTCCCTTACCAGTGGCTACAAGTTGGTGCAAGTTGGAGCTGAGATGATAAAAAATGTATTAGATATTCATGACTGACTACTTATATGATGCTTGAGTCGTCACTAAACAAAGCGTTCTACTACTTGCATTTAACTATCCAGAAGGATATGAACGTGGGTTCAGGGGTCTTGATGGTTTATCACCAACCGACATTTGATTCTTAAAATACTCCATTCTTCATTACTTTCAAAAATTCCTTCTCTTTCGGGCATTATTATGCAAATCAAACAATTCTAAACATAAATTAAACATTTAGGCATCAAAATAGGAGTAATTTTACATTAAATAATAATAAAAAAATACTATAATATGGACCCTTATCAATTCCCCTACATTTATACATTTACTTGTCCTTAAGCAAATCAAACAATCATCAAACTCAAAATAACATATAATTATTGGAAAAATGATTCAAACTCATCAAGCATAACCATTGAAAAGATTTCCTTAATCTTTTTATCAAAATGAATCGTTGAGATTTTATATAACTAATTGATCATATCAAATCATAAATGAAAATCAATCTTTTCATGCTTCTTCAATCTTTAAGCTAAGTCACAAAATTCAATTTCATATGTAAACATGAATATAATTAAAATAAAATGAATCATCATCTAAACAATTCCACTTCATTTATTCATTAAGAACAAAACTTAAACGTAAATGTGATCTTTGAAGAGCTTGGTTGAGAAGACACTCAATCATTTTACCTAAAGATGAACATTTTTCGTGAACATCCCCGACTACTCAACTGAGTCACTTTACATCAAGTGCCTACTAACACTACTCATTAACTACAACCAATTGGTTTGAAGCTAGCAAAGTGAAATAAAACTAGTTGACTTATTTTCTTTTATTTTTTACTCACTTTTATTGCCTTTTTTCATGTTTTTGATATTAACTTAAGCAAGATAGTGAAAAGGCTTAAAAAGCCACAATTCTCTTTGGAAATATGCATTTTATAGAAGGAACATCAACATGATCAATAGGTATCAACTATCCAAAACATGAAACAATTTAAAAACATTTAGTCATGATTAATCATAATTAACTGTATAACATCTCGCATTGTAAAAATAATCAAAATAAAGAGGAAAAATGTTTAATGATATACATTAAAATAAAAAACTTTTTCCACAAATTATATATTATTGTGAAACAAGATGATAATATGATGAGCTATGGGACAAGATTAACAAATGTGTATAAAAATGATATCCCTCCCTTACACTTAAATTGAAGATTGTCCTTAAAGTTCATAAAATTGATAATAGAGCACGAAATGGAAGAAATGGGAATATAAATCACTTATATAATAATGATATTATGTTGAGATCCATTGACGTTAACATTGAATATCAATTATTGATTGTAGCAAAAAAAAAATGAGAAAGGAGAAATGAAAGTACCAAGGACAATATAAAAGCAAGCCATGTTATAATATATAAAAATATCATCAAATTACATCGTACAGCCAAAATACAACTGAAGAGCACCAAAAGGAAAAACAATGAAAGCAAACACAGCAAATATCAAAAGCAAAAATCCATAACCAAAAGATAAAAATTACATTCTAAAAGCATATAGCTACTGGGCCCTTAATCACAAGACCAAATATTCTTCCTCACAATAGACATATGATTTTAAAGGTATTAAATCAGAATTGTGATGTTAGTCATACCAATATCAAATTTAACATTAAGGTTAGATATTCTGCGCTCTAATCCCAATAGAATAATTGTAGTATCATAAGGAGATGGAGAAAAGGAAGGAAAATAAGTCGGAGTAGCTGGTGTCTATTGATGAGCACTCGGAGTGGCTTCAGAGGAATCCTTTCCTATACCCTCCTTAAGAGCTACCTCGAGTGTTGGTGTATTAAAATCATTTTTTCTTATGCTTGCCTCTAATAGTTAATGCATAGTGTTATGCCGTAAGCCTCTAACACGAATATACTACCACAACTTAAAGTGTGGAATGAGTAATAATGGAAGCATTAGAAGGTTTGACTGCTACCTTACCCTTAAAAGAAAAAATGCCTCTTGAAAAATGCTCTTAGGCAGATAGGGGAAGTAGTAGTTTTTGTTGACATAATGGAAGTAAATTACATTTCACATATTTTGAATAATGAAATCTACTAATGGAAGGCCATCAATGTCACTAAATCCATGAAGCATCTTATATAAAATTTAGGTATCCATAAATTGCAATTCATTAAAAACACTAAATTTAGGAGTAACATTGGCACTCTAAAATAAGGTAAGTTTAACAAGGTCTAGGGTCGAATGGGCCTCATTAATGGAGAAAGAGGGATCGAAAATAATTGAATCACCTTGTAATCAATCTGTCTTATGCTCGTACACATCTTCTACATCTAATACTCCTAATAAAGTAGATACAAATAAACAAATAATGCATATAGGGTTTCCTCACACTCTAGATTGCACCTCAATAATGTATAACTCCTCTTTTTCTTCCATGTTGACATAAAATTCTCAAACCAAAGTGGGATAGTGTGGACTAACCATGACTAGAATGGGATCCCACTCGAGAGCTCATAAGACATTTGAAACATCAAACTCAGCATCTAAGGCTGTTGCCACCAATCACTTCATGATGATATCATTAGGAAGATGTGCCTCATACAACTCCAAGTTCTCATGAGTAGTAAAGAAAAAATTATCGAATGATGTATTCTTTCTAGAACTAGAAACATCTGTGAATGACTTCGGTGAAATTTGAGTGAAAATTATTCAATAAAGTGGCTGAAAGGAATCAATCTTGTCTTAATATCCTTGTCTTATTAAAATGTTCCTTTAATGGTGGCGAGGGATTCAGGGTATAAAATTAGTATCAAAAGAAAT
>JAOXYD010078769.1:0-12391 GCA_028565735.1 Pinacopodium congolense
TATTTCATATAGTTTCAATTATCCATATAGTATTTGGTTCATCTATGTTAGTAGTTATTTTCTATACATGTTCTTAATTTTTAATTCATTTAAAATTTAGTTTTAATTTAATTTTTAAATCTGGAATTTTTATTAAAATTTTAAATTAGGTCTTAGATAATTGTTTATTAATTGAAGTAACTCAAGTGTTCATTAGATAAAGTGTTGAATTTGATTTCTTAGATTAGTTATTAATTTTCCAGCTTTTGTTTGATGTAGTTAAGCATGATTTATGTTCATTTAATATTTGTTTTAATTATTTTAAACATGAGTGGCCAGTCTTCTTAGGGGTTTGGAGATATTAGAAGGATGAAATGATGAAAATTGTGAGAATAAAGTTGAATTTATGCTTAATTAGACGTTTGTTTGTCTAGGTTGGTTTAGAACTTAGTTAAAATGTCATGAATTAGGAATTATCTCTAGACTTGATCACCCTTGAGGTAATTTCCTAATCCAAAAGCTAGGGTTGAGCGTGTGACATGTAATAGTCCATAAAAATTTCCAAAAGTAGCAATAGGTTAGTTGAATTTGTCAGGTTACTTAATCAACTAACCTAGGGTTTCATACCTTTAGGTTACACTTTTAGAGCTTGAGAGTTAGTGGCCTAAGTTAGTCGATTCTTAGTACCTAAGGTGTCCTCTATGTTAAATCTAGAAAGCTTGTTCTAGGTTATCGATGGGGATAGGGGCACATCTAGGCTTGTTAGATTTGTCTAATTTAGAAGAATTGAGGGCTTGAAAGCTTATTCAAGCCTATAGGCTAACACCAAGAGTAGAATACCTCTTATTTATATTCTAGGATCAATGATCATCCCGACATCTTAAAGATATCTCCAACCAATTTCTTTGCTATTGTTATTCATCTTTTCTAAATTTGCTTTGTGTGTTTGTCTATTTTTTCTTTTGCATCTTAATTTATCTTGGTTTCATCTATTCATGGTGTTTTATTTTTTCTTTATTGCAACATTTAAAATAACATTTACATCTCAACTCTCTGTGGTTTGACCTTATCTCACCATTACTACATAATTTAGGTAGTTAGGAATTTATTATTTGATAGCTTGTGACAAGCTCATCAGTGCCCTAGTCGTAGTGATAAAGGTTTATTTCCTATGATTTTCATGATCTTTTTATGTTAATTTACCCCAATCTTGATTCTATATTGTTTCATTTATGTCTTGAATTATTTAAATTCCATATGGCAACCCAAATGAAGTGGAAATTAATCAAAATATGATGAATCGAACTAAATCAGGAGCAAATTTGTGGGATCTAGAAGACCTCATTTTACCTTTTAAAACTTGCATTTTACTCTATTATGGGACTAAAACATAGGGGGTTAAATGGTGCCATTTTAGTCTCTACCAAATGTCGTTTTAGTAGTAGTCGAGACAAAACCAGCTAGGTCCTCAAATTTCATTGATTACAAATTGCCAACTTACTCTTATATCACTTAGACATATATATTGAAGTCTTGAACTCATTTTCAGTGGGGGAAGAACACAAAAAAATACGAAAATTGAGAGAGAAAATTAGATTGTTCAAGTTATAAGGTTGTTTTCTCTTATTCTTTATTATTTTGATCTTGTTTTACAAATCTGAGTTTATATTTGAAGATTGTTAGAGCTTAGACACGTGATTCAAGTTTGTAAACATGTTTGTATCCTATTTATGGTGTATTCTAACTCTTCTTTTACATTGAAATCCATACTTTGTTATCATTTGTTCAAGAACATTATGAATATGTTGAATATGACTTATTTCTTGATCTAAATGAGTGGTTAATCTTGTTTTTTAATAGGAACTGGTTTTGAAATGTTCTAGATATCTGTTGAATGTTCTTCATACATGATTAGGGGTTGTTCTTTGCTTAAATGATGAGATTAAAGCTTATTCTAAAATAAACACTTAGAATAAAGTTAAGAAACAAGTTAATATCCAAGAAATCTACCTAATTTATTGGACAAATCCTTAAGCAACTTGATTTAAATCATTGAATGACCAAGCTTTGGTTTATCTTGAGGGTTATAATTTGAAAATTGGAATTTTTAGATTAAGCTTCCTAGACTTTAAGCCTAATGTTTAAGAATGATGCATAACTAAACTTCAACTTAAGTAATTGGAGAAACAACATTGTCATAACCATAACACTACTTTGATTTAGTGAAGTGAGCTTAGGTTAAGCCTTCTAATCTATTTTTAATCCATCTAGATCATTAAAATCCATTTTCCTAACCAGTGTCATCTATTTAGACAACTTTTTTTAACAAACTATGTTATTCTGCATAACTAAATGAATGAAGGTCATTTAGTAATTTTAGTTGTTAACTTTATTTAAATTGGAATCTCTAAATTATTATGATCTAATTTTATCCTAGCACTTGAAATTTGGTGAATCCTAGTGGAAGGATTAAAAACATTTCCATATATTACTTCTGATTAGTGCTCCTACCATCATTGTTGGTTTGTAAATGAAAAAGAAAGTGTTTAACCAAGGAGATTCCAATTGATTGTTTTGATAATGAGAAAACGTTATTCTTACTAATTTTTAAGTTTTTGATACATTTATAAGCTAGGCTAAGGGTTGTTTGGTATGGCTTTAGTTTTAGGTTTTGGTTTCTTGTTTTTTTAAACACAGAAATCAATAAAACAATATAAAAATTGAAAAAGAAAACATATTGATATAGCACAAAAACTGGAAAAAAAATAGCAAAGAACTAAAAACAACACACAAAAACCACAACTAACAACAATACCAAATGACCCCAAATGTTTAGAGTGAAAGAACTCTATGGAGCTAAGGTAGAAGAGCTCAAGAGCTCAAACATTGGATGATCAAGGACCAAAGGATAATGATTGATGATTAAGATTGAAGATTAAGAGAATAAAGATCAAGTTTAGATAAGTTTTGGAAAGGGTCTCAAGTTGTAAGTCTTCTTAATCTTAATCAATGTTGGAAAAGGGCTCTCACATCTGCATATCATATTTGCATCAAAATTTTCATATAGGATTTAAATTATTGTTTTAAGTTATTAACTGAATTTGATTAGTGCATTAACATGTTAGGAATTGAATTAGAATGGCATATATGATAAATGTTACATAATCAAGAAGTAATGTGATGAGATGTATTAGTTTATGCTTCTTGATTATTTTAAGTGAATTCAATTGATGATTAAACTTATTTATGTGTGTTTGAATCTAGTTGAATATATTTGTGACGTGAATTTTTTTTTATGAAGTGCTTGAAATAGTTTTAAAGATGTTTAAAAATGATAAGCTTTTATAACCAAGGCTAATTCTTATGATTGAATCAATTGAAAGTCTTTTATATTAAAATAGCCTTGGTATATGTTTTAAATATTTATTAAAGTCTTGATTAATGTTAAAAAATATTTTGATAGTTAAGAATTGTTTTGGTCATTTGCTTTTAATTTTAGAGTTGAATTTTTTTTTATTTAAGCTCATTTGTTGGCATACCTCTAATTTGTCCAAATTTGAGTTATAGTCATTCAATCAGATTTTTCAATGCCCAAATATATTTTTATGGCTACAAAATGATAATACACATTTTGCTTAAGATATCAAAAGAGCATTAGAGTTCCTACTTCAATTTTTTAAGTACTCAAAACGTTGATTTAAGCTCTAAGAATTCAAATTACTCAAAGATGTCTTTCTTTTTCATTATTCTCTATGTTCTTCGATTCTCAGCATTTGAATCCATTTTCATTGTTGTAAACTTGTTATTTTCTTTTTGCTTAAGGTCTTAGGAGTGTTTTAGAGTTTTTTTTCAAATTTTAGGCTCTCATATTGTTATTGTAAGCTCAATTTTACATATTACTCAAAGTTGTCTCTAATGCCTAGTTTAGGGTTTAAAGTTTTTTATGTCATTTTGTCTCCTAAACGGATAGATATGTCCCCCAATGGCTCTAAACCCTTCCTAAACCTATAATTAACATTCTTAAATAATTTTAAGGGGTCTTAATGCTCAAGAAACAAGTTTTACAAGTAAATATTCTTAAAAACTTCAAAATTGTCCAGATTTTTGCTCTTCATTAGTTCATCTCAATTTCTCTTTTTTCTTTCAATCTCATTTTTAAAGCTGAAAAATTATTGTTCTTAGTGTTTTTGGATACTCAAGAGTTTTCTTGAGGCTTTTTTTTGTTTATAGGGTTGGATTTCGTTTGGTATAACCTTATATTCATACATATATCAAAAATATTTCTGCATTTTTTATTTTTGCACTTTCTATTCTTGCTTTAATCACAATTTTTGCTATCTTAATATGTTTTTAGGTATGTGAAATTAGTATTTTGTATTTGCCCAAGTGTTTAAGAGTTTTTTTTAACAAAGATTTATATTTTAGGGTGCTTATTTCATTTGATTAAAGCTTATATTAATACATATATCAAAATAATTTTTGTTTCTACATCTTCTATTCTTGCTTTAATTACAACTCTTGCTATCTTAATTTGTTTCTAAAATTGAAATTTTATTTTTTTAGTTTGTTTAAATTTCCAGGAGTTTTATTGAACAATTTATTGAATTTTAGAAAGCTTATTTCATTGTTTTAAAGTTGAAGTTTTTATATACATTCACACTATCTCTGTTTTGGTTTATATTCTATTTTCTTTGATTTTTTTTTGTTTTAATTAGTTTCTGGGTGTACAAATTTGATGTTTTCAATTTTTTTAACATACTAGTAGATTTCTAGTACTTTGTTTTTGATTTTTAAGTCATTATATTGGTTGTTTAGGCCTTATTTTGTGGGTCAAACCAAAGCTATCTAGGTCTAACATTTTTCTACTTTAGTTTTGATTTAATTTGCTCATTTGATGCTTTAAATTTATGTTTGCTACTAAGAATTGTTGTTAACATATAAATTGAGGTTGTAGTAGGTTCGTAGCAATTATTTTGCATCATTGGATTGATTAAATTCGTATATATATAAGCTTAAACATATAAAGTGCATGTTTTCACAACTTATGTTTATATAGATTAAATTAGATTATTTGAGGCTTTAATTGTGTTTTTACTAGATAAATTTATTTGTTCATGATCTTTGAATGTGTTAGGAGACTTGCAAAATTAGTGTGATTTGGTTACATTACTTGGGGGAACTGATTTGTGTTGATTATTGTTGAGTTGATAAGCTATTCTTTCCCTTTAAAAGAGATTGGTTAGGTTTCTCTTAACCTATGTTAAAAATTTATGTTGGATTAATAGCTGAATGTGAATTAGATTGATTTATGCCTTGTATGTGTATTAAAGATTGCATAAGGTATTGGCATTGAATTTGCTGTATTTAAGCCCTTATTTTAAATTTATTTTGATAAAGTTTTGTTAACTTATATAAGCTTGTATTGAAGCTCATGGGAGCTTGTTTTAGTGGCTTTCCTTATGGAAAAATATTTAAAAAATTTGTTGAGTTGTAAAAAGTTACCCTTCACCCATTGAAAAATAATATTGGTGGGTTCCTTTTAACCTCTAGAATTCAAGATTGTTGTCTAGGTTCCTGTTGACCTTTGAACAAGATTGGTGGGTTTTTTTTCACCCTAAATTATGATTGTAAAGGTTCCTCTTAGCCTTGTAATTAAGATTGTAAAGGTTCCTCTTGGCCTTATAATTAACATTGTTGTAAAGGTTCCTTCTAGACCTATAGTCAATATTATTGTAAGGGTTACTCTTCACCCATTTAAAGTAAGATTAGTTTGTTAGTGAATTCCTAACAAGTTGTTAGAGAAAAGATGTAGTTTATCTTTAGGGTAGGTGAACTTCTATAAATCATGGTGGCTATCTCTTTTGATATCTCTTCAAGTTTATGCGTATTGTATTTATTTATTATTGGTTGAATTTGATTAATATTGATATAAGTATATCATTCCATTTATGATGAATTTTGGTTAGATAATTCATTTAATTGATTTTGGCCTAACATGTTTAAGTTGTTTTAATTTTCAAATAAATTTTTAAACACTCAATTCACCTTCCCTATTAGGTGCCATAAGGCTTACAATAAGGAATTATATGCTTCAAAGATTTAATTTGAGAATATATTTGGATTAATTGGCCTTAATATGAAACTAGTAACTAGTTTTTGGTGTTGTTGATAGGGATAATAGCCAACCATAATTTAAATATTAGGACAAATTAATTAAGATTATATTGTTGAAAGTGTTTAAATTTGTTTTTATTACTTTGTTTGCATAGCTTGTTCTTTCTTTTGTGAGTTTCATCTATTTAGTAGCTTGTTTAATTTCTTTGTTTGCTTTAATTTTTAATGCATATTCAGGGACAAAAACTTGAGCAGTTAGAATTTGATCTAGAGATTAAGAGAATTATCAGAAAACAAAAGAAAGAAACCCGAGCAAGCACGTCTAAAATTATAGGAGTAGAGACTTCTAATGAACAATATTTTGACTTAGACATAGATCCACCAGAACAAATAGTTAATAGACTCAGGAGGGTGCTAGACCCTTAACTATGATGGATTTAACATTAGGAAATAAAGGGCAATATATGGCTAGCATTATGCAACCTATGGTTAATAATAATAACTTTGAAATTTCTTATAGCATTATTTCAACGGGATGAGTCTCTCAGTTTGATGGTACAGTCTTAGAATATCCAAATGAACATTTATATAAATTTTTAGATATTTGTGATATTTTTAAGAGTAATGGTCTATCTAACAATACTGTTAAATTTAGATTGTTCTCATTTTCCCTTAGAGACAAGGGTAGAGCATGGCTTAATACCCATCCACTTAGTTTCATTACAATATGGGACGATTTAATGGAGCTCTTTCTAGCTATTTTTGAATAGCTTATACTTTAGTTTTAATCTTCAGATTTCCATCACAAGCTTAGGATCATTAGCTTCTCAAAGCCTTCGACTACATGGATTTAACTTCAAGTCACTATAGTTATACTCCAACGTAGAATTAATTATTTAAAGGAGAGTCATTCTCCTTTCCCTCTCTTATTTTTCATAAACTTTAATTGTTTTAGTCCTCTAAATTAAAGACAATTTGGTTTAAGTTAAGGGGAGGAGAAAGGGGAGAGTTGTACATGGCATCATCCTAACATATATTAACAAACTTAATTTGTTAGGAGTCTAATGAGAATAACTCAAATATCTGATCTTAAACAATATAAATTGAGATTTTATTATTAATTATAGTGTTTTTATCTCATCAATATTTTTGGTTTTTTGAGAATTAAATAGTTCTTGAATGATTTATATCCCAAATTTAACTCAAAATTTTCTTTTATTTTTTTCCGATATGAATTGCATGTGATTCTGAGAACCTTTTGTATTTATTGTCAATTTTCTAATGTTATTAAATATGGACTATTGTGTGAATTTGGAATAGGTTTTTCTTTTAATGAAAAGAGTATATGTGCTCATATAAAGTTAGTAAAAACTTTCACTCTAATGACTATATACTGATAAAAGGATGAATTGTGTAAGTAGAGCTGGAGGCCATTTTCAATTGTGAGCTAATGGAGTAATCGAGGGTATTCATAACAAATATTCACCTTTACGTAAAAAGTTTAGATAACATTGAAATATCCTGTAAAGGGTAGCCGAGTTAAGTAACTGGGGGATATTTGCAATAAAATGTTTTTCCTCACATCAAAGATAAGATGAAACCCCAAAATTTGCTCCAAATTAAACATGAGTTATGATTTATATTAATGACAATTTCTTAGACCAAGTTTGTATGATGATCCATGTGAAATTTCATAAATGCTTGATATTGTATATTAAAGGGTGCCTAGTTACTAATAGTGTGATTAAGTGTGATAACAAAGATTTTGTCAAAAACGAATTTTGATTTTTAAACTAAATCAAAAGTATTAATTGATTCTTCTTTGTGCTCAATCAATTATCAACTCTTGATCGAAGTTGTTTGAGTGGATGTTCAAGTCATTTCTTGAGGATAAGAAATAAATCAAGTGTGAGGTTATGTGATAGCTACTAAAGCATACATATTTTAAGCATGATTTTTGGTGACTGTTATGTTGAGTTTTAAAGGAAAATCATGTGATTCTTGTGCATATTGTATTCAATGCTTTGAATTAGATGTTGCTTAGATGTTTTCTATGTTTGATCAAGGTTTAGAGGATATTAAAGAGTAATTTGATGCATCTTTCCAGCTTAAAGTGATATGGAAGCAACTTGGCAAGCAAGGATATCATGTTGGGAAGCTTCATATCAAATTTCGTGACCAAAGAACAAATGATAGAAGAGACATCGCTAGAAGATTTAGAGGAGAATAGAAACTAAAGGGATCACAGCTAGCATCATGACTATGATCCACCTAGCTAAATCGTGAATTTAAGTTAGAATAAATCATGGTCATGATGATGGCCATGATCCACCTAGCTAGGTCAGATTTTAAGTCAGAACAAATCATGATTAAGAACATGATCATGATTCGTATGGTCCCTCTTACATAAATAGTCCAAATTAGGTTATTTTAATTATCCTCTTACCTCCAGACACCATCTAGCAGCCACCAAAGGAGAAGTAATAGGTCTTAAGCCATCACTGAAGGTTTTGGCACATTTTTTAAGGAGAAGAAAGGATTCAAATGCATCAATCCGAAGATCAAGAATAGGATTTCATACAACAAGCATCAAGGAGACAAGGATTCAAGATAATTCTCTATGAGCTTTTCTATTTACTTCTTCTTTATAGTTGTTTGTGCAATTCATACAATATGTAAAAACTAATATTTTCATAGGATTTAGGTTTTTATGCACTCTAAATATAGTATTCTTTATTATTCTTGATTTAAAATTATATTTCTAGATTTTATGTTATAATTTTTTATAGATATTAATGACATTATTTATCAAATGTTATGTGAATGAAAACTTTGATTTCAATATTTTGATTGTGTATGTTTTGGACGAGAAATCAAATATATGCTTTTGATCATTACATAGACATCGTATCTTATATGGGGACTTAAAGATATGCTTGCATAAGATATTCGAGTTAGGTGTGAGCTTAGCTAAAATAATAAGTTTCATAAAACGAAGAAATGTATTCAATTGATAAGTTGAGATAGAGATACCTTTCGATTTATTTATCAAATTGAATAAGATTGCATAACTTGAGAGAGTGTGTAATTTGCCTTAGGAGACCTATGGTATAATGAATTTAGAAAATAAGTTTAATTAAGATTAATAATGAATACAAATGCATTATAGAGGGATTAATTATCTAGATCCTAGCTTCATCATTGAGTATTAGTCTTTGTCAGTTATTTTAGACATTTACTTTCAATTTTTTAATTTATTTTCTTTATTAAGTATATCAATCACTTTACAAATTGATAGGCTAGATAATATAGATAGGAACTTACTGCTAATATTAGTCCTTATGGATTTGACAATTGAATTCACCAAAACCATATTATATAATGATAGATACCCTTGGCATTTGTGTGTTGTGGTAATGTTAGCATGATTCATTGGTATATTTTGACTAAAAATTAGATAAGTCCATACCCACATCACTTTACCTCTAACTTCTGAATTGAATTTGAACATGATCAAATTATCTTCATTTAGTATAACCTTACTTACTCCTTTTGATTTCTAAAGTTTCTATGCCTAAGTGTTGATGATTATAAATTGGTAGGGGGCATTTACCAAGCAAAAAACCAACCAATAGTTATGCATTAGTATAGGTTTTTTTAAGTATTTGGCATATATTCCTTTGCATTGTAGGTTAAACATGTTGAGTTTTATGACTTATGTTATGTGTTTTAATTTAGCATGATCATATTTATCCTTCGTTTATAATTTTTGTTGATTTAGAGTAAGTCTTGATCATTTTAATGTAGGTTTAGAGCATGATTATCTTTGGAATTGAGTTAGGATCACCTTGGAAGAAGTTTGATTTAGAGTAAGATTGGCCCTAGAGAGTTACTATCCAAAAGCCATACGGCAGGTTGCTAAACCCCTGTATGCCTCTCCAAACCACCATTTAGGAGCACTATTTATGGCCATATATGGCAGCCTAGAGACCACCGTATGATACCTCTAGACCCCCATATGTCTATGTATGGTGATCTATAGACTGCCGTGTGTATTGCAAGCCACTCTATTAGCCTACCGTACGAAGTTTATGACACATCATTTCATTTAAAAATCAACATAAAATGTAAAGGAATGCAGCTTCATTATCTTGAACCCTAATTAGCTCCAGACATCATATAAAAGGCAAAAGTCACAAAGAGAGTGAGAGAGAGCAGCCAAAGTTGAAAACCTTCATCCAAACTTGTCTTCCACGCCAAGGTTCAAGCTCCGAGGGTGCAACCGTTGAATTCAAGCCATTAAAAACTCCATTCAAGCATCCATTTCTAGAGTTTAGGACATAAAAGGGAAGATCATCATCTTTGTATTTGGTTTATTTATGTTTTCTCAATATGTATTGAATTTTGGAGAATATGGATGTTGTTGAACTTAGGTTTATTATAAGTGGCTAAAGTATTTTTAGGATTTGTTGTTGGAACTACTTGTGAACCTTTGGTTGTTGATTTAATGTATTAAATGTTTGTGTTGTCTATTGAACTTTAACCCTACAACAAATCGAGGGAGTGAGTTGGGTAATCCGTGTTAGATGTACAATGAGAGTTGGCATTTAATGGACCTATAGACAACAAGGTATTGATGTGTTAGGAAGAGATTTCAACATATTTAAATAATATCTATAGGATAACTTCATATCTAGTTGAATATTTAGGAAGGTCTTTGCATATCGAGAGATCCCAAAGTTAATCCTAGATTATTTAACTGGTGATATTTAGTTGGGTCTTAAGAAAGGGTAGCTAAAATATTGGGAAATCTTAAGCCAAACATAAATTAAATCAACAACCCAGAGGGGAACAAATAGGGAAAACAATAAGTCCTATTTTTACTCTTGATTTCTCTTAGTTTTAGTTTGTGGTTTTAACTTTGGTTACATTGTTTGGTTTTATCTTTAGTTTATTTTCATTTTACTTATCTTTTTAAATTTGTTTAAATTGGTTTCTTGGACAAAGTGTAAGCCAAATTAATAAGGTGTCTAGATACAATCTCTGTGGGATCAATGTCTACTTTTTACTACAAGTTACGACCTGTATACTTATGGTTTTGAGAGTAAAACAAGTTTGATAGTTTTCCAAACTCATCACCAAGTTTTTGGCACTATTATCGGGGATTGTTTTATTTAGCATCTTGTTTAGTTTGGGTAACTTTGATTTAAGAGTTTTTGATAATTTTCCTTATGTGTTTACAGGTGTATGAACATAAGGAGCATGAGATGATCAAACGAGCTTAGTGATGCCAGGATTCAAGGAAAAAATGGGGATGATTCCGTTTGACATAGTAATAGCTCTTCAAGGATAGCTTTCAGCCCTTACCAATCAATTAAGGAACTTACAAGGTACATCTTCCTATTTTATTAGAACTTTGCATATTTAATGTGAATTATGTGGGTAGGATAGTCATGGCACATTTGAATGCTCTTATTGGGAGCTAGTGGCACATAACAGGTCAATTATTTGGGCCAATCGCAAAGGGGTAACAATCCTTATTCCAATATTTTCAATCCGGAGTGGCAAAACTACCCAAATTTTTTGTGGAATCCTAACTATGTAGGTGGCTAAGTGACATACAAGGACCTTTTGAATTTCAACAAGACTAAATTAGGTCTTTAGAGAGCAAGATGGAGAAGATTATGGATAAGATGATAGATGTGTTAGGTTCTAAATTAGCAAGCCAAGAGGAGAATTAGAAGCGGATGGAGGCCAAGTTTGATTAGATCACCATGAATAATGCCTCATCTATCCGTAACTTGGAGGTACAGGTATGTCAACTTACTAATGCTTTGTCCTTTAGCAATACAGGTGGCCTACCAAGCCATACCAAAGAAAATCCAAGGGAGAATTTAATGGCCATCACAGTTGTCATGGGAAAGGAAGAATAGGATACAATGGAGAAGGTTAAAAGCCCAAAGAAGGTGAGCCAAGAGAAAGAGAAGAAGAAAAAGGAAGAGCTGCATACTGATAACTTAGAGAACGAGCTGTGGCCAAGCAAGCTAAAATTTGAAGGTGTTGAGTAGGATAACAAGCCTCTCCATATATCATTTACACCACTATAGAAACCATCTTGGGAGAAGGGAGATGTTCAGAAAGGAGAGTGGACATTGGAGTTCAATGATGAAGCAGTTCGATTCCACTCTCCCAAAGCATTGGAATATCATGATGATTGGAAGCCTACTTTAAGGGAAGTTGCTCCAAGCTCCTTATAGAGTTTGAGCATGCTTCCTGTTAGGCTCAAACATCCATTTGA
>JAOXYD010078780.1:0-12391 GCA_028565735.1 Pinacopodium congolense
GCTAACAAATGACGATAACACTAAGAAGTTTCTCGACGAAAGCCACAGACCTGTAATTTCCAGACGATACAGCGTCCAGTCTGGAAGGAGATACAGCTGCGGAAACATTAAAGGAGGGGAACTGCCTCTGAACCTGCGAACAAAACGAGTACAGACACAACCTACTAAATATGCAATTATGAATAGGTCAAATCGAAAGAGGCAATAGACCAAAAAAAAGACTTAAACACATAAAGATATTACCTTGAGAGAAAGAGAAGGCAAGCAATGGAGCTTGAAGTAGGTGGAGAAAGGGAGGGAAGTGGGGAGTGAGGGACAAAGGAAGCTTTTCTCCATTCTTCGCCGGCGGTTAAAATAAATGAATGGGATACAACTCTTTTAAGCTGTGACTTTCGTAGAGTTGAGTAAGAAGCAAGCTTAGAAATCAAGAAGAGTAGAGAGAAAAACAGTCCCGCCATTCAATTACAACGTTTCTATATCAGCAGTAACATGAACCGTTGATCTGTTACAAGGGGATGGGGATTATTACACGTGTCTCATCCTACTAATCGATCTCTTTTGATAAGACTACGTTTAGTATGCCGTTTAGTATGTCGTACTGTCGTACTGTTATTCCTGTTCATCATAGTTCTCCTTAGATCGTATCCGTGCTATCATCTGCTAACCCTACAGACTAGCTCACTGCCTACTCGTATCAGAATGGAGGCTGAGGTATAAGTGTTCTAAGTTGAAGAACAATACTCACTCGGTAGAATCGCTTTTTAGGTTTTCTCTCGTTCTTCTTATAATCTTTTTCGCTAGAATTGGTAACTGACAGTTTATGATTAGCGGGTAAATTTTTTACTTCTGGGTTACTTTTATACTAAAGTGTGATTACAAAAGTTTTGATCATTATGGTATTTGTCTTCTATTACATGCTTGAATTCGATTGGGAGTTCAAGTCAGGCTGATAAAATGGGTTGTTAATTTTACAGTATGTACATGGGTTAGTTACTCATGGAATTTATTTCCTTCATAGGCCAGATCCATTACATCGGGATACTAGGTTTTTTTCTTCTTTCGGTTGGTACCACGTTCTGTAGATTATCTACGTTATGGTTTCTTGATATTAAAATTGGATTGAGATAGATTTTCTGCGTTTTTACATGTAATTTCAAGAACTTGGTCAAGATAAAGCTTATGTTATTGAGACGTTATTAGCCTTCTTTTTTTGTTGCATAGCTACCCAACTGATCTACTGGAACACTGTCTCTACCTCAAAGTGAAAATAAGGATAGTAAGAACAGAGAAGAGCATTGTGAATTACTAAGTATGATTTCCACTGAGAATGCACAATGAGTATGGAATTCAGCGAATGCTTCCTGATTTGGCATCCAGTTTCTATATTATTGGTTGAATCTCTTCAAGTTCTTTGAAAATTTTAAGCATAGCTGAAGAATCGTGGATCATAATTGATTAAAAGGATTCAAGCTTAGAATATTTGTATTTGACTATAAATAGACGATAGTTCAGGTTGAAGATAGCTTTGTTGATATTTACCATGAATATTTCCTGAAATATGTACTTGATTAATTTCATTATTTGGCTGATTTATATAGATTAATTGCATTATTATTTATGCTGGAATTAATAGATTAATTGCATTATTATTGATGCTGGGGTGAAATACCTCTTTATTTAGAAACTACCAATGACACCTGTTACAATTATGTAATTTCTATTTGTTATTTTTATGAGATACAGCTCCCACCTTGCTAGGAGAATATGTTGCATCACAGAAAGCACGACAACTTGGCCTTTATACAGTTCATCGTATTTAAAGGAAAAAATCAAAAGTCGTCTGCAAACTTGGTCCAGAAAGACTGTTGTAACTGAGATTCAATGCAATATACAAGCTTGATGGTTCACAGAACTCAGCAGGTATTCTACTTGAAAGCAAGTAGCCTCCCATTTGTATCTCTATTAGCTGCCCCAAATTTCCCAATTGCATAGGTATGACACTGAATAGTTGATCATCTGAAAGTTTGAGAAGCTACAGTTGGGAAATATTACCTCTCGTACGTGTTAAAGAACCAATAAAATTATTATAGCTCATATCATACCAAAATTTTCTGATACTATTGTTCCAATGAGAAAATTGGATGAGACGTTGAATGTTGCCAGTTGAGAGATTTTACCATTCTCACCAGTAAAGTAGTTATATACTAGAAGTAGAAGTAGAAGTAGCCGCTACAAACAAAAGCAGTCACCAATATTTGGAGGAATTGGACCACTAATTCCATTGGAATTTCCATTAGAATTTGATCGGACATTAAATAAATTTATGACAACCGCAATATCTCTTTACAATTGATTTTCGTACAGCACCTAAAGAAATGCAAAACTATGACTAGAATCTTAGAAAAAGTAACAAGCATTGTTCTACTTTGCTTTGAAGGTATCCTGCAACAACAGATAAGTACTTCAAAATTGATTTTCCATTCAAGTCATAATGACATTATAAGTCTTTCTCGTCAGTTTCCCTTTATCTGCAACTATACCAACTTTCTCTTGTTAGCTTACCTGCAAACACCTAGCAGTACTTGAAGTGAGATTTTTAAAAAAATTCTTATGCTCCTTTTTCACCATCTATATTGTTTTTATAAATGCTTTAATTTGTCCAAAGTCATGATGTAAATGGGAACAGCTCCTCCTTTCTTCTTTTCTAGTAGACATGTGATAATCGTTTGTACGTCTCATATGCAACTATAACAAAAAGATGACTAATCTCTAAGACAAGCACAACTTGGAAAATCTATCAAAAAAGCATCAACAAATAAACAAGATATGAAACACTCTTAATAGCATCTATATGTAGCAGCAGAAGCCACATTAGCAGATTGTTCATATAGAGATAAAAACCATTCATGACTTTGCAAGTTCAAGTAATAGCAACGATGAGTTACAGTGCTATACAAAAAAGTTATGTGGCTGACGTACACACTAAGAAGACAATTGAAATGAAAGGTTGTAGCCATTCAACAAGCTGCTTCCATCTTAGGCACAATTTCAAGTGCATTGGAATAATCTCAAACTTTGCCGTCCTCCTCAATTAAAAAATTATAATGTTCGTCAGCAACCTTCACCCTGCCTCTACAACCTTTCATGAACACATTATTTGCATCCTCCAAGTAATTTTTCTTAATAAGCACCTCTAAAGAAAGTTGTTCAATTTTACACAGATTATATCAACTAAGTTTTTGTTACTTCTGTTGGGAATTTGAAGAGATATAGAATTCATAGAAATTAAAGTATAAAAAACCCATAAGGATAATGAAAAATAGACTTGGAGACTATGGAAAATTATAAATATTCTCCATTAATATAAATGAATTGACATGTCTTTAAATAGACTTTAAAATACTAATAAATATAAATAAAATAAATATATAATATATAATACTAATCAATTTAAATTCAAACAAAATATTTAGAAAATTTAAAAATTAGTTGCTACTATTTAACTAAACATTTAGTTAAAGATAATTATAATTTTGAATCATTCTCAATACTCTCCCTTAATTCAAATTTGAAAAAAAAAATTCAAAATTCATAGAGCACTTTTCTCCACATTTTCATATTTGTAAAATACCTTTACTTCACTGTATAATGCACTTTCTCATTATCTTATTGATGCACTTTCTCCCCAACCTTCAATTGTATGATGCACTTTCTCATAATCTTGTTGATATATGTTCTTATCAACCTTCAATAACAAATTTCTTCTTTAATCATTTCTATCATATTTGTTTGATAATATCTTTATCTTCATGACTAGTCTTCATGCTATGACCTCCTTCAGTTATCCGTTGTATTCCTCCTTTTCTTATAGTTCATCTTTACTCGTGATCTTTCATCTTAACAAATTAAACTTACTCATAGATCCTTTCATATCAATAAGAGCTCTAATATTATGTTGGAAATTTAAAGAAATGTATATTTCATATATATTGAGGTAGTAAAAAAACTCATAAGGATAATGAAAGATAGACTTGGAGACTACGGGATATTATAAATTTTCTCCATTGGTAAAGTGAATTGACATGCCTCTTAATAGGCTTTAAAATACTAATAATTCTAAACAAATTAAATAAAAATATATGATACTAATTCATTTAAATCCAAAAAAAATATTTAGAAAATTCAAAAATTACTAACTACTATATAACTAAAGATTTAGTAAAAAATAACTATAATTTTAAATTATTCTCAACAACTTATACCAATCATAAACATATGAAAAGGTTTAATTTATTATTTTTAGGTTACCGACAAGGCCAATCCAAGCTTTACAAATATCTTCATTCAACTTCTCCATTGCAATAAGAATCTCAAGACCTCTAGTGTCATAGCCTCTAGATCCAACAAAAAAATTAGCACAATGAACCTCTTATGGAGAGATTGAAGACCTACTCTCAGCTCTCTTCTTAATGACTGCATCTATGTGGGCATATAGAATAATACATACAATGCTTTAAGAACATTAAACTTCTTCTTAAAATGCTACGGAAAACAGGAGTAATGATAATGCGGCTTCATAATAGCTAGTGTGAGCGCAATAACAACATCAAGGAAGAAGAGAGGATAGGGGAAGAGTCTAGCAATAGTCGTATCCTACATGACCTCGAACACGTCAAACTCTTGATTTCTCGATTGATCCTTAAATTCCTCTTTGAAGCTGAAGGGGTTCTTCTCTCTAAAAAGTGTAGAGGCACTCGTAATGACATTGAAGGAAGAGAAGAGCAAAAAGTAGCAAGAGTTTGGTTTGACTGTTCAAGAAACAGTAATCTTTATTAAACTTCTTCTATATGGACAGTAAGAAAGTGAATTTGGTTTAACTGTTCAAGAACCAATGATCTTTAACTAAACTTCTTCTGTGGGAAAAGTGAAGAGACAATCACAATAGTGATTAAGGAGAAGAAGTGCATGAGGTTGCAAATTAGAACAAAGGGTTTACCACAACGGTGATTAATGTGAAATTATAAAAATTGTCTAATTAATTTATGTTTATTTACTTAAGTTGTTAGTATGATTACTTATGTAATGAAATAGTGTTTTAGTTTGCTGATTATATAAAGCAAGAGTCATGTACATTGAAATTAAAATCGATTATTAATTGTTGAATAAAGTTTTCAGTTTCTCTCACATGTTATCAGAGCCAAACCTTTTTTTTTTCCTCTTTTTCCTTCATTTTCTCTAGCATTAAACATCCTTTTCCTGCCCTATTTCTTGTGATTGATCTTGTTTTCCTTTGTTCTTCATATTGTTTTTACATATAATGGCCTTGATTTCCCTAATAGAGGATCCTTCTTCCATTTTTCATTCATCACTTTAAGAATCATAGTTCAGTCGTCGTTTCACCTAAGTTAAACTCATCCAACTATGCTTGTGGCAGAGATCTTTCTTATTGGAAGTTTCCATAAGGAATAAACAAGAATTCCTTTATATATTAGTGTAGAAGCCAAACAGAGAAAACCCTAATGTTCTTCTTTAAAGCCGGTGTAATAATCTCATTGTAGCATGGCTATTAAGATTAATATCTCTATCAATTTTATCAACAATATTTTATATTGAAAATGCCTCACAAATTTGGGGGAAATTGGCTCAAAGATTTGCATAGCTAGATGCTGTGCGAATTTGTCATTTACAACATCATTTGTGCATATTAATCAAGGCACTAATAGTGTAGACACTTATTTTACTGAGTTGAACACAATTTAGGAAGAATTAAGGAGTTTTAGACCTTTACCTCATTATGAATATGGTACTTGTAATATGCAATGCTTTCAATGTTATGCTGATAGAGAAGAGAAGGATTATGTGTTCCAACTTCTTAATGATCTTAATAAAGGTTTTAAAGGGTTACGAACACAGATTATTCTTATGAAACCCTTTCCTAACCTAGACCAGGTGTATAAAATGGTTTTAAGAGATGAAACTCAATGGAAGTTACAGGTGTTAACACTTTTATTACCTGATGCATCTACAATGGTAGTAAAGAGAACTAAATATGAACTGGTATGTTCTCGTTGTAGTAAGAGTAGTCACTTAAGGGAGAGTTGTTATCAGCTTACTGGCTTTCCTCTAGACTTTAAATTTACAAAGAAAAATATAAATTATACTGGCCAGTCGGCTAGAACCTAGCACAAGATTTCAGTTAATCTGGTGGATCAACCAAACCACACCTCTCTGGCTGAAGATGTCAATGTCTCACATCTGAATATCTTCAAAGATCAACTTTACAAGCTTATTTAGTTACTCAATTATCAGACTTCAACTGCTAAATAATATGTCGAAGTATCCAAACCTTGCCCCTCTGCCACTATCCCTACTGCTTATTCTAACATGACAGATATTATCACTACTTGACCTCATTATCTTTGTGGCAAGATGAAGCATCATCATAGAATTTCACATCCAGATAGACACTAGAGCATCACATCATATTATCAATTCTTTTTTTTTTATCATTGTTATCATGTTAACAATTGTTCTATTCAAAATCCTACTGGGAACAAAGTTTTAGTTACTCATATAGGTTTCATTTTTATCTTACCACACATTACTCTTCAACATGTACCTCTTGTTCCTTCTTTTGCTTTCAATTTTTATCGGTTAGCAAATTAACTGATGATCAATCTTTTTCCTTAACTTTTTATGCTAATTCTTATTATATTCAAGCTCATTCCTCTTAGATGCAAATTGGCATGGCTAGAAAGTTATATGCCTTATATCGATTCTGTTCTAATTTTTCATCTCAGTCCAGTATATTGTTATCTCCAAAAATAAAGTCAACATGTGTTGTATCTCTTAATACTTGGCACTACAGATTAGGTCATCCTTCAACCCATGGGAAGAAACGCATTTCTTGTATTTATGATTCTTTAGACAATTTCAAACTTAGTCCATGTATGATTTGTCCTTGAGCTAAAAAAAAGTGATGTTCTTTTATTGTTCATATATTAAACACCAAAAATATCTTTGATCTTATACATCTGGATGTATGGGCACCTTCTTCTATTATAGATATTAATGGCAATTATTTTGGCTTACCATTATTAATGATTTTTCTAAGAGTACTTGGGTTTATTTATTAAAACAAAAGTCTCAAATGACTCAAATCATTCCTCAATTTTACCAATTCATTCTCACTCAATTTAATGTTAGAATTAAGGTCTTTCATATAAATAATCCTAATGAATTTCAATTGACTTCTTTTTATGCCACTCATGGGATATTGCATAAAATCTCTTATGTTTACAAACCTCAGCATAATGGTGTTGTTGAGGGTGGACACTAACATTTACTGAATATGGCTAGGTCACTTTTATTTCAAACTAATTTGCCTTTGTATTTTGGGGTGGTTTTGTTCTTACTGCAATTTATCTCATTAATCGAATTCCTACTCCTTTGCTTAATAATCCTAGCCCTTATGAAGTTCTTTTCAATTACGCTCCTTCATATGCTCATCTTTGAATATTTGGTTCTTTGTGCTTTTCATCTACCTTGCCTGTGAATTAAAAGAAGTTTGATTCTCGAGCTAAGAGATTTTTTTTTTTTGGGTTATCTAGTTAGGTCAAGGCCTATAAACTTATGATCTACAAACCATATAAACATTTATTTCTAAAGATGTTTAGTTCTTTGAACATTTGTTTCCCTTTGTTCAGAGTTCTTCTTCTCCACCTAGTGTTGTCTTGCCTCAATTTTCTTCTGTTCGTTGTTATGACTCTCCTGATGCCCCTACTTCATCCACTACCTTGTCACCTCCAAACTCTTCTTCTTCTTCACCCGATCACATTATTTCTCCTTATTCTCCTTCACTTCCTATCTAGCCTAGGCGTAACACTAGGCCTACATCCTTACCACCTTATTTATGATATTTTCATTTTCATTTGCCTCTTATTAATGTTTCCTCCCATATAAATTGCTCTACTACATATTCTATTCAGCAGTTTCATTCTTTCCATTGCCTTTCCCCTCCTTTTTAAGCCTTTTCCATCAATATTTATTTTACTTTTGAACCTCAAATCTTTCAGTAAGCAATTCATTATGACCATTGGAAAACTGTAATAGCTAAGGAGCTTGAGGCTTTTGAGGCTAATCAAACATGGTCTGTTGTTCATTTACCTTCGAGTTATCATGCTGTGAGTTTTAAGTGGGTTTATAAAATCAAATATTTGGTTGATCACACCATTGAGGGGTATAAGGCTAGGCTAATGGTTAAGGGATGCACTCAACTTGCTGGGTTTGATTATACTGAGCCTGTTAGCCATATAGCTAAACATTCTATTATTCGGATGTTTCTAACTCTAGCTGCTCTTAATAACTAGTTTTTGGCTCAACTTGATATTAGCAATATTTTCCTTAATGGAGATTTGTTGCGGATGTGTATATGCAGCTTCTAGAGATTACTAGCTTCAGGGGGAGTTCTCTCATGAATCTGGTTAGCCTCATGAATCTGGTCAGTCTCATGACTCTGGTCAATTAATTTATAAGCTGCACAAATCTTTGAATGGTTTAAAACATGCGTCACACTAGTGGAACATCAAGTTGACTGACAATTTGCTAGAGCTTACTTTTGTTCAATCAAGGCAATCTATTCTTTATTTACCACGAAGACTAATGTTGGTTTTGTTACGTTCTTTGTGTATGTTGATGATATTACTATTGCAGGCTCTAGGCAGTAACAGATTTGAAGACCTTATGTGGTTCCAAATTCAAGCTATGAGACATTGGAAAACTCAGGTACTTTATTGGTCTTGAAATCGTAAGAAATTCCAAAGGTACTTCATTGTCATAACGAAAATATACTTTGGATCTTTTGCAAAAGCATGGGGTGCTTGGAGCAAAACTAGATAGTATTCCAATAGAAGTTAATCACAAGTTGGGAAGAGCAACTGATAATTTTCTTCTAAATCCCGTACTTTATCGATAATTAGTTGGTAAACTAAGTTATTTTAGCTCTTACTAGGCCTGACATTTGTCATGCAGTGCAGGTTCTATCCTAGTTCATGGATAAACTTGATGACATTCATCTTAATGCTGCATACAAAGTGTTGAGGTATTTGAAATTCACATCAGGTCAAGGTATATTCCTTGCTATAAATTTTGTTTTGCAACTTAAAGTATATATATATAGCGATTAGGTAGGTTATGTGGATACACGACGTTCTATTACAAGTTATTATGCTTTTCTTGGTACATCTATAATTAGTTGAAAATCCAAAAAGTAGACTATGGTTTTGAGAAATTTTGTTGAAATTGAATATAGGGCAATGACGACAGTCACTTATGAGGTTATTTGATTGTTAAGTTTACTCAAGGATTTATGTTTTGAATATTAAAATGCAGTGGAGCTATATTGTGACAACTTAACTGCCATTTATATTACCAACAATCTTGTATTTTATGAAAGAAAGAAATACATAAAGCTGGATTATCATTTTATTCGTGAGAAGATAGTTAAAAACGAAATCAAACCTATGTATGTGAAGTTTGTAGAGCAAGTAACAAATGCTTTTATTAAGGCTTTAAATCTTGGTCAATTTAATATTTTGTCGACTAAGATTAGCTTAATTAATATATATTACTTATCTTAAGGGGAGTGTGAAATGACAGTCATTTAAGTAGTTTCTGTTTATTTACTTAAGTTGCTCGTATGTTAAGTAGTGAAATAGTGTTCTAGTTTGCTAATTACAGAGTCCTGTACATTGAAGTTAATATCGATTTGAATGAAGTTTCTAGTTTCTCTAACAATTAAGGAGGAGGAGCGTTTGGGGCTGCAGATTAAAATAAAGGGTTTACTACGATAGTGACTAAGGAGGAAGAGTGGTTGGGATTGTAAATTAGAACAAAGGGTTTTAAATTTTCAAATGTACCCTTCGTTCCTTTTGTTAATTTTTTGTCATTAAAATATTGGGCAGTAATGTGGGGATATGTACTATTATCCTAAAATTAATTAAAAGATTCAATTTAATTAGTATTTATAAGGTATTTACTTTCAATTTTTTTATTTTTCAAATCATTAAAATAAGAGGCAGTCTTAAATATAATTTAAACCTAAAATTTCTATATTAATAAGTTAAACTAAGCTCTAATACATCTAGAAATTAAATCAGCCATTGACATTCGTTGTCTATGCTATTTCGTTTTCCTTTCCAGCTAAGAAAGACTTTTCACTAATTAGATATTGCATTGTAAAAGTTATAAAGAGCAACGAGAACCATTTTTGGGGTGACCCTCTGGATCTTTAGAAATTCTCTGGTACTTTTAAATAATTTTTTATAATTTTTAATTAAAATTAAAAGTATAAATTAAAATATATATTTAAAAAATTAACATTTTTATCTATAACTAATGAATATAAAAAATTTATATATATAAACACGTGGGACCCGTAAACCCCGGCGGAGACCGCGCGGGCCTAATCGCCGCAAAGAGCAAAACATGATTTACTAATTTGACAGTTGTGCAATTAAACTCTTAAACTCCACTTGCCGTACTAGGATAGGATAACCTAAAGATAAACACAAAGACACGTCAGCACCGAAAGGGAGGGTTTTGTCAACTTTCAGTTGGCTTACGGGGTCTCATTCATTTTTAAAACAAAATTTTTTTTCTTTTATTTATATTTATTTTATCTTTATTTAAAAATATAAATGTAAACTAATATAATATTAAATGTATATTTAGTTATTTACACTATCACTATTAATTTCCTTATAAAATTCTATGATAAACTTATTAAAAAATTATCAAACCGCCCTCAATTCTATTATAAAATTACTTAAAACTCGTGAGATTCGCGTGAGATTTACGTAAACTCCTCGCAGGATTGCAAGTAGAGAAAGTAGTTTTTCTCTTTTAACAATCAGTACTGAATTTAATCTTCGTATATCTATCTTATACGAATAAGTGGGGAATAAAAGTTAAGGGCTTCTACCGCGATTTCTTATTTTTGTTTCTTAATTTTTAAAATATAAAAATAAAAAAATATATTAATATAATATCAAAATTAAAAAATATAAAAATTAATAAAAAATATCACAAAAATTAATATATATATATATAAATAAAATCCTAAAATAAAAATAAAAAATATTACTAAACGTACTATTAGTTTATTATTTTTAATTTAATTTTTTAAAATTTTGTAATTTTTTCAAATTAATTTCAATACTGATTGGTATTTGTGTTTCCAACTAACAACATCATTCAATATTGGCGGCGGTACTGACTAATATTCTATACCGAAACAGTACTCATAAAGATTAAACTATGCTGTTTTTCGAGCAATAAGATATTCATAATCTTTAATTTTAAGGTGGCTTCACACTTAATTTATTATTTTAAAAATGAAAATACGTTAACTTCCCCTTAATTCAAACATGTTTAGCTCTTAAATAAAAAAGATTTTAAGAAGATATTTCACCTTACATCACAATATTTTACCTTACATCACCTCTTCAAAGAATTAAAAGGAGAATTTAAAACTTTAAAAATCTCTAAAACATATGTGACTGTGGTAGCTCACACTGGGCGAAAGCAATAAAACCAGAGACATTATCGTCTCTCCCAACACATTTAGTTGCATTAAGGAACTCCAATTTAGTGTGAAATTGTCAAGAATAAAGCATTTTTTTTATTATAATTGTTAAGGTGAAAAGGTGATAATGAAAATTTCTTGAGAACAATGTTTCAAAAATAAAATTTATAAAAATAAATTACTGTGCAAAAATGCAACATTAAAAAATATATACAATAGAACATATACTAAATTACTGTACAAAATTTAGTACTGTGCTAGCTTCACATAGACTCAACGGTATCAATGATGAGCATGAGAGTTACAAGCAATATCTCTATCTCTTAAAAAAATATATAATAGAAAATGACGAGTTACCTATTTAATAAGGGTGTCTCGAGTATATCTTATATTATAATAACTCATTATAAAGTAAAATAATAAAATAATAAAATAAATTTACATACAATACTCAAAATACATAATAATAATATTCAACATGCCGGAAACACTAAATAAATATGTATGATATTATTATTTCTATTTATTTTATAATTCCATTTATTATTTTATTGTGTAACAATAAATGCTTCTGTTTCTCAACTCCTTTTTACTCTACTGCCAAATGATCATAATTAGAAGAAGATTTAAGTATTGAAAGAAGAAGTTAATACCGATATGCAACAGAAAACAGTAAGGTTACTCACCTTTTCCAGCCAAAAATGAAAGAAACATATGAGGAGAAAGGCTGTAGAATATATTAATATTGTATTATATATATTATTATTATATGGACAGCAAGATATGAATGCCCATCACCTGTCCATT
>JAOXYD010078790.1:0-12391 GCA_028565735.1 Pinacopodium congolense
TTAAACTAAGTTAAATGGAGAAAAAGCATAAGTCTTAACCATAGCTTTGTCTTGAATTTATGAAGGAACTCTAATCTACCTTTGAATGTGTTTTTAAGTTCAATTAATTCATTAATAACTTATTCAGAGTTAGATTCCACAAACTTATAATTTTCAATAATTTTATAAATCATTTTATAATTCAAAATTGCAAGGTTTGAAGCAAAATTAGGATAGTTTATTAATTTTATATTTTCTTCTTTTAATCAATTAATTTGGAATTCCTAGATAATTGTAATCTAATTAATCTGGTATTTAACATTTAAAGTAACATTTTTCCTCGTGGTTCGAGACTTGGAATCTTAAAATTACTCCACTTTATTACTTGTTCGATAGGTGCACTTGCTTTTCGTCATGTTGGTTTTCGCTTAATATCATTTTGGTTTTCAAAGTAAAATCGGTTTAAAGAACTCCCATTTTTAATCTATTCAATTGAACCAACAAACAATACTAAACAATAATTATAATTTATTGAATTAAATAATAAATATAAAATATAAAATTAATGCATAAAAATAAAAGAGTAAAGTAAGAGAGACTCAAATGATTTATTCTAGTTTGGAGCGACCTACTTGCCTCTACATCTAGTCCCCAAAACTACTATTGAGGTTTTTTCACTATTGCAACCAAAACAAATACAAAGTTAGAAATAGAATCCTTTTTTAGGCTCAAGGATAACCTTTCACTCTTCCTTTCAAGGTTAAGGAATAACCTATCACTTCCTTTTCTAAGGCTAAAGAATAACCTTATAAACACTCTTCTTTTTTAAGGCTCAAGAATAACCCTTACAATAATTCACTCACTATTTTCTCCCTTCTTATAAACACACCTTACAAAATTTGTCACTCTTGATTTACCAAAGTGTAAAAGGGCTCACTCAAAACTTATGAATGAAATGTAGCACAAACTCAATACTAAAACAAGCACAACTTCACCAAAAACTAATAAGCACACTCAAGAATCCTCAATCTCATTGTATGAACACTTTCTACATTTCTTAGATACAAAAATCACATTTGTTATATTATCATTGCCCAACATTCCTTAACATTTATTAACATTACCATTGCGTAACTATTAGTTGCCCAACATTGAACTACAAATTCGCTACCATCATTCGATTGAACTCACTAGTCAGTCAGGCCAAAATAAACCAAAATAAACCCAAATCATATCTTAACACATTTTACACAATTTAACACATTTAAATTTATTCATCTTACCAAATTGCCTTATCATATTAATCTAACAAACTTCAATCATCTTATCACATATCATGCATTCATTCAAACATCAAGAGGATTTTCACACACATTAAACACAACAAATACCTCTTGATTATCCATCTTATATGCAACATACTAAAAATGAATTCATATGCATGATTAAGCCCTTTCAACACTATGGTAAGACCAAAGAAAAGACTTACAAAGACTTAATTATAAACCTATCAAATTCTACTATTGAACTTGATCTTCTATCTTTAATCTTTAAGATCAACTTCAATGCTTTTCTTTCCCATCAACTTGATCTTCTATCCTCAACATACTTCATGAACTCCATTTATGTCCCTTATCATCAAGGCTTAAATATACTTACACTTTAAGTCTTCATTAAAAACTTAATGACTTGTTTTCATCAAACCTATCTTAACAAATATAACATGCTCCATAAACACATTAGTTAAAACATTTTCTCATCATCAAAAAAAAGGTAGAACTAACCCTCAGTTCAAAAAATTTTGATATATTAGAGTGTTGACAACAATAATTGGTGATGATGTCACCTGCAACAAAAAATAAAAACCAACTTCCTATGACACAAAATAATATAGTAATGAAGAATCGAGATCATTCACTTGAGGAATCCTGATGATAGTAGTTATGCAATATGAAAAAAGGGGGAAATAAAATTATGAACTAAGAAAATTTTAATCAGTATGTTAAATTGAAAATAATTAACAACAAATAATGAAAAACTAAACATTTAATAATTTTGAACCTTGGTCTACGACCTCCTTAGTTATTAAACTTATGTTAATCATTAAAATTAAACATAATTAATTTATTGTTTAAACATTCATCATGGTATTTTTCTCTGCATATCTTCTCTTTGATCTAATTTATTGAAAGATGTATTTGAATTAACCCTCACTAATTAGCAACCTGAATACGATCTTAGATTTAATTAATTAATTACGTTATGAATCAAGAAGATTGATGAACTAAATAACAAACATAAAATGTATATTTAGTCTAGAAAAGTAATTTTATCTATAATCCTATCCCTAACATAGTAGATAAAAATTCTAGTTTCTACTTTTTATTTAGAAGAGTTCAATATCAACCTGTCTAATCCAACAACTGACGGAATAGTTATACACATAGTAATAAATTAAACATTCAAATAATAAGATATAAAAAATAACTAATACTTAATAAAAAAAGAAATTCAACTAAAAATCAAAAGTCTCACAACAATTTAGTGTTCAATAATCTAGGATCCCTTCAACTAAGAGCAATGTTTAGTTGCCCAAAACCATGGCTACCTACAATACACGTTTTTTATTCTTAAAAAATACAATGTATTTCTTTCAATATTCAAGTTCTTTTTAAATCCTTTCCAAACAAGATACAAAAATAGAATTTTTCTTTCATATCCTTGATTCAATCATCATTCGCTTAAATGGATAGCTAAGTAGATATGAATTGAAATCAAACAATCATTCTTCCGACTATTCATCCATTGTAGCACTATACGAGCCTATGTCTAAACAGCTCCTACATTAGTTTCAGCTACTTTCCTTCCAAAATTGATGCCATTCCTTCCATTTCATCCCAACATGTCTCTTGAAACAAAAGGAAAATAATTTTCATCAGTTAGATCTTTTTACCTCACAACTAAAAAGAGTTGACACATAAAAATATAGCAATTAATAACACTAATAGTAATAAACAACTGATTTGAGGTTTTACACCTGTAAATAGGTACTTTTGCATTAGTATTATGCATCCAGGTGTATTGAATTCAATCTTTAAAGTGTTTTAAGCATTGAAAGGCTTATGTTAAGAAGTTTTTATTTTAGTTAAGTTGGTTTTTGTTAGTGTATTTTTAGCACATTTTTGCATTCATCTCAAAGAGTTTGTAAGCGTCTTGATACATTATTTTGAACTTAAGTGAGATTCTTTCCAAAATTGTATTTTTTAGAGTTTAAGAATTAAGAGAAATTGATCTTGCAGAGTTTATTCTTAAACCTTGAAAAAGGAGTATGAAGGTTATCCTTGAGCTTTGAAAAAAGATTGTATTAACTTTGTATTTATAAAAGATTATAGTGAAAATTCTAAACAATAATTATTAGGAAATAGACATAGTAGAAAGTGGACTTCTCCGAACTAATATAAATCACTTCCATTCTTCTCCCCCTACACTTTTACATTAAAGTTTTTAATTTATAAGTAGCATTTATATTTTTGTTCAATTTACAAGTTGTATTTTTATCATTTTTATTGTTGTTTAGATTGTTTATACAATTATTTAATTTTCTCCTGCATTCATTAATAAAAAAATTGATGAATCTAAGATCATCATTTACTTAGAAATTTTTTAAAGCGGCTAATTCACACCATCTTAGGTGCCAAATAGGACTAACGATTGGTATTAGAAGATCAAATGGCACACCTAACGATTGGTATTAGAAGATAAAAATGGCACACATGATGAATAATTTTACTCCCTAAATTAGTCTGCAAAGAAAAAAAACATTAGTAGGGCTCCTTTTGATGGCAACAATTACTTATGTTTAAATATTAAGATGAGATGTTTCTTAATGATCCATAGCATTAAACTTTGAAAGTTATTTTCCAAAACTCCCGTGCCATCTAAATGTGTAGGGAATTAATGAGTACCTAAGAGTGAAGATGAGTAAGATAGAGAAGATAAAATTTTAGTCTCTCCTAACGACAAATGCATCTTTTGTGTTATACCTTAAGTATAAATGAATTCAACGGGGTATCCATGTGTAAAACTATTTATAAAATTTTGAATATCTTAGAAATCACACATGAAGGCATAAAGCAAGTTAAGGACAACAAAGTTAGTATGCTTACTTACCAACATTAACTTTTTCAAATATTGCATGATGAGAATTGTTCTTTTATATAAGCTTTAAAGGATTTATTTTTCATATAAGATTTAACTTTATTGATATTATTAATTCTTTAAATGATCTAGGTAAGATGTTTATAAATTTTGAGCTTGTTAAGAAGATCCTTAGGTTCTTGTTGAATTCGTGGGAAGCTAAAGTTGCAAAATTCAAGAAGTAAAGGATCTCAATATTCTCCCCCTAGAGGAGCTTATTGGTTCACTTTTAATATATAAGATGAGGCTAAAGGAGACTTAAGAAGAGGAAATCATGTCCAAAAATAAGTACATGGAATTTAAGGTTATAAAGAAGGAGAAAAGAAAAACAAATAATCATTGTCTGGAAGAAAAGTTGAAGAAATTGTTCTCATCACAAGAAGTTTAAATAAAATCATAATAAGGATGGCATCCATATATAGAAGGGAAGGTAAATCATTTCCTAAAAATAAATTAGCCAACATAACTTGTTTTGAATAATGGTGAAAAAGGTCATTAGAGATCATATTTCCCATTCCCTTAAGAATAAGAGAAGAAGGAATCAAATAAGAAGAAAGCGCTGAAGGCTGTGTAGATCGAATCAAGTGACTCAGAGAAGAAAGTAGCATATGTGTATTTCATGGTACAAGATGAGTTATGTTCTTCCTATTATTGTTCTAGTGATGATGAATGTCATGATAAGTAGAGTTATCAAAAAAATGTTAAGACATTTAGAAGTTTTGATGAGGAATAAGAAGGAATTGCATACTAGACATAAGAAATCTCTAAAGTTGTTAGATAAGTGTAAATTTTGAGAAATCTCTAAGAGAATGTAAGACTTAGGCAAGCATTAGAATTAATAAATGTGGATAAAAATAGATGAGTGAGAATGTCCCATTAAAAAAATAAATTGAATCCTTTAAAGAATCTCTTGTTAAATTTACTAAGGAAATGAAAATTAGAAACCATATTAAGGTACCAAGACAATTAGAAACAAACATGGCTTAAGAAATAATAGCCACAGTAGACCCTCAACTACCAAGACAATTTTCATCAAGGTAAAGAACTTAGAAGATAATTCCCTAGTTAGGACATTTTTTCCAAAATTAATCTACTAATTGAACACATCCTAGGCAAGGAAACTATGTATTCATATATAAGACAAGACCTAGAAGACCCCCTTCACAAAGGTTTAATGATAGAATAACATTTTCACAATCTAGGAAAAGTTTTCAAAAAAGGACTTATAATGTTTTTACACCTAGAAATGGTTATATAAATGCATAAAGATCACATAATCCATCATTTTGTATTTATTGTGGAAATTATGGAGATGTAGAATGATTTTGTTAAGGTAAATTTAGAGATGTTACACAAACAGGTAGGGATATATACATAACTAACGCCCTAAAAACCCAAGATGATATGGGTAGCTAAATCAATATGATATTCTTGCTTTGGAGGTCACCAAGAGGAGAAACAAGTGGTACATTGATAGTGGTTGTTCAAGATAAATCACAGATGATCCTTCGTAATTTATCTCTTTCAAAAATAAGGATAGAGGATTTATCACTTTTAAAGGCAATGCCAAGGTTAATGTAACTGACATTGGAAACGTTGGTAAGAATAATTGTCCTTTAATTGATAATGTTTTACTTGATGATGGATTAAAGCCTACTCTTTAAGTGTTAGTCAATTATGTGATAAAGAATAAAAAGTGTGTTTTGAAGGAAATTAATGTGTAGTTTTATGTTTTAATGATGGTAGTATTGCTTTCTTAGGAAAAAGAGAAGGTAACATTTATATTATTGATTTGGATGATGGCACTAACCTTGAAAAAAAGTGTTTAATTCCTTTAAATGAATGCAATAACCATATTCTTAGTCCTAAACCTTTCATCATTTTTCCAATTGAATAATATACTTTTGAAACTTCCTATTGAAGTCATATACCCATGCGGTTAACCTAAGACAATCCTTTTGTTAGACTTTCGTTAACGAAAGGACTGCCTTCGATTAATTGGCATAGATATAGGTAGTTCTTAAAATTTTGGATGGTAGTTCCAATTAGCATATGGTAGTTCCTTATGATTTCTGCATGATTTGGATATATGCTTATTACATTAATTAGCATATGGTAGTTCCTTATGATTTCTAAATGCCTGTTTCATGTTTATAATGTTTTTGGTTTTTATGAATAAAGTTTATAATTTCATTTTATCTATGTTTTTTGCATGTTTGAATTTTTAGTTTTAACTTTTCTATAAATCCAAAAAGGGGAAGAGTTAAGTATGATATTATGATTTATTAAGTATTATGTTTTATTAAGAAAGACTATAAATGTTTACATTTTGTTTATAATGCATGAATTTAGGGGAAGTTAAGATTTGTAGCCAAATTGAGGGGAGTTGGCGACTTCTAAACTTGTTAAAATGTATTGAAAACTTCTTAAAATATGTTGAGTATAAATTTGTGAAAATTATTGCATAATTGTGCAAATTTTAGGGGGAGTTAGTCAAAATTGAGAATTTTTATGCTTATGTGATTTTAGGATAAGTGTTAAAATGTTTAGTTGTATTTTGTATATTGATTTTGAAATGTTTTAGTTGTTTATGTTATCATGAGTTTAATGATGATTATAAGTGATTTTGGAATGTTTTTGTTATTATATGTGGTGATTTGTAGCTTTATAATTTATAATATCACATGGTTTTGTTATCATTAAAAAAAGGGTGATTGTCAAACTAAAGAAGGTTCCACCTTATTTTAATGATGAAAAAATAATATGTGGACTAACCTTTTATTATGTTTTAAGTGTTTAAAAGATAGGTGTTAAAGTTGAAGTATGAAAGAATTTGTTTATAGAGTATCAATGTGAAGTTTATGAAGAAATGATGAAGACCCAATTGTTTAGAAGATCAAGATAGAATCATTATAAGTTTATACTTGTAATTTTTATTTTAAGTCTTACTTGGTTCGTTTTGGTGGTTGGTAGGATCATTCATACTTAATTGTGTCCATGGATTAGTATATGCATGTAGGATGCATAATCAAGAGGAATTTATTTGGGGAATATCTTTAATAATCTTCTTGATTAGTTAAAGATGTTCTGGAGAAGTTTTTTAATGTGTGCATAAGTTAAGAAAATGTTTAATAGTGTTGGAATTGCCTTGGGTTAGTTTGGAAACCTTTTATTCAAGTTTTGGTGTGTTTTTCCAAATGTAAAATGGCAGTTCATTAAGAGATCAATAGTATTATTGTGCAACCCATACTAAAGTAAGACTTTAACAGTGGTACATTAATGATGCCATTGTTGCTCAACAGTATCATTGATGTCTAGATTTTGCGATCCAATGACTATTTCTCAAAAGAAAAATTATTTTAATGCATATAGAATTACATAACAGTAACAAATAGCTAGTTTAAGATTTTACATCTATAAATAGATGTTTTTGCAGTGGCTTTATAAATCTAAGTGTAGTGAACTCAATCTTAGAGGTGATAAACTAATATTTTGAAGGTTATGCTTAAGTCTTGAAAAAAGGATTGTGAAGGTTATCCTTGAACCTTGAAAAAGGATTATATTGCTATCTTTGTAATTATGATAAATTATAGTAAAAATTTTCAACAAAATTTGTTAAGAAGTAGACGTAGAAGAGAGTGAATATCTTCAAACTACTATAAATCATTGACACTAAAATTTTAAATTTATAAGTTGTGTTTATAATATTGATCAATATAATTTTTTATTTATGTTATTTATATCATTTATACAATTTTTTAATTTGCTTCTACATGTATTGATAGAAAAATTGGTGAATCTAGGATCATCATCTACATAGAAATTTTTTAAAACACCTAATTCACCCTTGATAAGGATGTATTTTTATGAATTTTTATATATGATTCAATGTGATTTCATCCTCATTTTGATGCCAAAATACTCAAAGTATGTTCATTATCATCTAAAATGCAAATTTTGAGTGTAAGAGATATATTATGGGTGAAAAGACTAAGTTTGAAAGTAATTTGGAGAAGATTGGTCCAAGGATTCAAAATCTGGGAGTTTAACAGTGGGTATCAAAGACACCATTAAACTACCTAACAACTGTCGTTGATGGTTAAGCATCAAACCCTTTAACAATGGGTGTAGAAAAAGACTTTTCACTCCAAATCCGAGGGCAATCAAGACTTTTTAACTTTAAAAGCTTAGACCTTAATATGGGGGTATAAAAGGCGAAGAGAACAGATCAAGAGGAGAGTTTTTATCACTTTTGTTTCCTCTTAGATTAGCACTTAGTTTTTCTTCCTTTTTTCATAGTTTTAGCTATTTTTTTTCATCTTTTATTTGAAGAACCTTATTAGATAATGTTTAAATACTGTTATTTTCATTTATTTACTTGTTATTTCATTTAGGTTTGTTTAAATACTTGTTGAATGTTTAGATACTTTTGAATAGATAGTTTAATAATTTACTTTTGTAATCTTTATTATGAATTTCCATTACGATTTCTTTAGTTTTATTTTCTATTCTTCTTGATTTCAGTATGTTTAGTTAGTTCTATTTAAGATGAAAGATATTAAAAGGGTTAATGGATTATAATTATGATATATGAATTTAATTTTTAATGGGTTTTGTGTTTTTTGCTAAGGTTGGAATGGAAGTTCAATTAAATGCTAAGAATTAGGAATTATATTGTAAAATTATCCATCCTATTTGCTTGTGATCCATAATTTTCCTAATGATTACCATAAATAGCAATAAGTTAATTGATTTTTGTATGTGAAACTTAATCAACTTAGCCTAAGGTTTGGATTCTTTAAGTTATATAATCTGCGCTTGCGAGATGATGGTTTAAGTAAGTTGTTCCCTAATGTTTAATGTTGTTGCATCACTAAATCTAGAAAACGTGTTTTAGGTCACTCTGTAGCTAAGGCTAAATTGTCGATCATATCAAATTTATATATAGTTGGAAGAACAAAGGACAAAGGTTATATCTAAGTCTATAGACTAACATCTTAAGTATAATATAATTTACGTGTTTGAGATGATGGATTGTAATTCATAAGTCCCGTAAATACTACTGCCCAGATTTTTTTTATTTTTATTTTTGCTTCTTTATAGTTTGCGTTCTTATTTTACTTTTCCTAATTTTATTAATTATAATTTCTATTTATTCTTAACTTAATTCGACTATGGGTTTAATTTTATTTTTATTTTCTTTTGCACAACATTAGAAGGACTAACCAAAGTTAGACTTTCATTGCTTCAATATAAGAATAACCATATGGGGCATCTTTTAGGACACATGCGAACAATGAACCCTTCCCCCATTATAGGTATCAAATAGGACTAACAGTGCCCTCATATGTGATTAGAAGTATTTTTCATATCTTATAAGTTGTTTCACACATAGAAACCATATTAAATTCATTTTCATCAAAATATAAAACAAAATATGCACCACTTTCTTATTCAATATCTTTAGTCTCTTATCAATAAAGCTCTACTCATATCTATTCTTTGGCAACTTAATCTCCAATTTATCTAAAAGAACTATTTCAATTGAGATATATTGACCATTTTTTTATAATTCCCTAAAAATCAACACCTTTGGCTTAAAAAATTACTTCATTCTAGTTTTCAATATATGTAATTGTCATGTTCAAAAAGTGAAGGTCAATTTATGCATTGGCTATCTTTGTTATAGAGAATCAATTTTTTCATAATGATCTTTAGTTAATTTATATGTAATGAATAAGAATAGATACCAATTATTGACCCTTATATGGCATAGAAAAGACTAAAGAATTTTCTATATTCACTTATGGCCTTATTTGAAAATTATTAAATGATTATGACCAAGGCATATGAAAAAACTTTTAAAGAAATACAAGAATAATAAAAGAGAGTAGGAAATAAGAGTCAAATTTGATTTATAGTGATTTAGCCAAAAAAACCATTGGCTTATGTCCACTCCTTAGGTTATATTTGGAAATTCACTATATTCTTCCTTTAATAAGTGAATTAACCCTCCACAAATCATATCTTTTGCTAAGAGGGAAAAGGAACTCTTACAAACATCTTGGTTTGTCATAGGTAAAAGTAATCCTATATAAATCTTGTTTAAATTCAAAAGAGACCATTACAATGTATAACCTAAGAAATTTTCATAATTGCTATATTTTCATAACCATATACAATTTAAAGACTCTTAGTAAATCTAATGAACAAAGGCTCAATATATGATATATAAGAGACATGCACAATCTTTAGCCTCTTAAGGCTTTCTTAACACTTTAATATGCCAAAGGTTCTTACTACAACTCATATATGATTTATTTATACTTAAAGCAAAATAAAATTGTAATTGTAAACAAGAAAAACTTCATATTATAATGACTAGTACTGGGACTAACTAAGGAATGGTACAAGACTGTATGGCATAATTAGTTGCTTCTTAAGGCTTCCTTCCTACTTTAGGTGTGTGTTAGGGGGAAGCTCCCTACTCTTAATAAACTCCTATACCTTCATGTTCCCTCAAGATGTTGGCTGTGAAAATGCCAAGGTGAATCCTTTGATCACCTACTCTTTGATTGTCCTTATCATCAACTAATTTGGAAGTAAAGGGCTTGACTATGTAATTGCTTTATTTATCCTACTAGTGTCAGTAATATCCTATAGTGGCTTATAAGACAGGGGAGTCAGGATAGTGGTACTACACTAAGTACAGTGTTGGGTGTTGTTTCTACAATATATGGAGGGAAAGAATCAATAAATGCTTTAGAGGAGTGGAAGCTACAAGAAACTAGCTCCTTCGAGAAACAATTAATTGGATTAGAGAGTAGCTCACTAGTCATGAAGCTGCTCACAACTACAGGCCTTAAGTGATAGCTTGATAGCACTTACATAGAGGCTAGCTTAGGGTTCTCATTCAAGCAAAGGTTCAAGTAATCAACAGCTTGCGTTAGGAGCTTACTAGTTTTAGATGACTCGCTTATAATGGAGGACATATCCTCCTCTTTTGTGATGCAAGGCGAAAAGGTCCATCTCCCCTATTTAAGGTACACAGTAAATAACTACTACAGGAAAAGATCGAGGAATTCTCAAATGATCAAAGCTTACTGGTTGTAGGTGTGGCCATTTCCCATCACCAGTAGAAATAAACACTCATCCAATATGATGTTGGTACTCCTGCAACTCCATTCTCCAAGATTTGACATCTATACCAGCAGTAAAGCTTAATCACTCAATGAATTGATGATCTCTTATGTGATTTCCAAGGGGAAAGCCGTTGATTTCTCAATCAGGCTTCTTTTGTGTCACTGTTTTTATTTTATTAGTTTGGCTTTCCTCTTTAACTGTGTATTTGGAGACTTCCACTTGTGTGGAGCCTCGGGACTAGCTTTATCTGGGTATGATATCTCTTTTTATTTTTTTAAATGAATTTATTCAAAATTTTTAATAAAAAATAGTTTCACTAGTTAGTTATTCTATAACCTCATTACACTAATGTGCCATCTTGATTAATCAAAGTGTCGATCAATATAGTTACAAACTCTTTATACAACACTTTTCTTTATTCCTAAGACACTAGTTGACTAACATATGCTAATTATGTCTAAAACATCTTGAAAAAGATTTAAAATTTGCTGATAATGTCCAAACTTTAAAAATAAAATTTTCAAACTTTTCAAATTCTTTCAAAGACCAAACATTCCTTTAAAAAGGCATTACTTAAATCCATTTCAACATTTTCATGAAATTATTTATGGTTAAAATCACTCGAACCTCTTATGGTTTAGTAGACTATCAATTAAGTCCTTATAATTTCAAAATTATGAAAAAGGTCCTTAAAGTTTCAAATTACTTTCATTGTCAATCCCTCCATTATTTTTGTCCTATGTGGACTAACGGGGTGTCCCCATTCACGTAGGATATAAATAACAGAGGAACTCCACTTGGCATTGGACTAACAATGAAAGTGATTTAAAACTTCGAGAACCTATTTGATAATTTATCAAACTATAGAGATCTAATTGATAATTTATCAAATCATAATGACTTAAATGATATTAATCACAATTAATGAATTATTTTATAAATTAAAATAAAATTGTTAATAATTAAAGAAATATATGCTATAAATATTATGTTCTTTTAATAAAGTATTAAATTAAAAATTTTAAAAATAAATAATTCATAAAAATATTTTATTTTTTACAAATTCAATATC
>JAOXYD010078811.1:0-26053 GCA_028565735.1 Pinacopodium congolense
ATACAAAATTTTTCTTTTAAATTTTTTTTTTAAATTTAAGATTTTTAAAATTTTTTTGGTACCGATCGATATTGACTAATACTGGCCTGTATTTGAATTCGATACCAGTTTTTAAGATTTCGTACTGTTTTTCAACCGATACGGATCGTGCCGATCGATACTGGTACTGTATGAAAATGAATACTCTTCCTCAGACTACTTTGATCTAAAAACTAAGGTGTTTTGATCCTAAAACTTATGCCTAAAACATCTGGGAGAGGTCCCTTCATATAGGGATTGAACCGTTGCAAGTGGAGGATGAAGACAAGCCGCAAATGTTGAAGATTTAAGTCAAAAATGACTACTGCATGTTTATTAACGGCACCCCGTCGTCCATTAATGGCACCCTATTCATCCATTAACGACATCCTGTTCATCCATCAATATGACTTTGGCAGGGTGTCGTTAATGGTTGACTTTTAGTTTGACTTTTTACAAAACTTTCATCTTTTCACTCCAATCTCCATATTTAAGCTCCATCCTGTGAAGTAAACATAATAACACATAAATGAAACATTTAAATACTAAAATAGGGTTAAATTAAAATCAAATAACATCAAAAAATAATATAAATTTAACCCCCAACATAGGTATAGACAAAGTAAATTTCCACTAAATCTCAACAATTTCAACTAAAGTATGAATTGCAATTAAAGCTTTGTCTTGTAAGGACAAAGACAGTTGTCTTTAATCTTTTAAAAGGGGAAAATAACAAGAAGACACACCACATTTAGATTAAAATATATCTAAAAAAATTTCCTAAATTTTCCTTAATTCTTTCTTAAAGTTCTTAGTGATATTGGTTTTAAAACACTTGTAATTTTATTTCTAAGTTGCTTTCTGAATTACCAAACATTGGAGCTTCTTCTTAAGATACATACCCCAAATTGAAGATCATCTTAGGTAGTTTTCTAACTCAGATTACTTCATTTTTTACCCTTTTTTAAGATTAATCAAATTATTGTAATTTAACTTCATGTTCTTTGATTTTCTTTAGGTTTGATTAATGAATTTGAGTTTTCTTATAGATGATATCACATTTTAGAACCTATGAACCATTAAAGAGCTTCTCTTGTGTGTTTTCTTAACTTAAAACTCATTACATACCTCTTTATTTGTGTATTGATCAAAGTATGATACATAAGATGCCTGTTTTGTTTACTTTGGTTAATATGTGGCTAATTCAATTTCCAATTAAGCATTGGTTTGTAAATGAGTTAATTAAGCATTTTGTGCATGTTTAAGGGACTAATTTTTGTTTATTGAGGGACTAAATAATCTATTTTTAAACTGGCCACTTAAGAAAAGATTGATAGATAATCTAAGATTTGAGAAATCTACCTAGGTTGTTAGATGAGTTAATAAGCAACATAATCTAATCTTGACATAACCAAACCTTGATTAATTGTAAAAGTTTTAAATCTAAGATTAGAGATCCATGAGTTAAAATTTTTAATCTTTTAAAACTTTTGATTTTTTATGCCTATTAACTTAATTTGATGAATGACTAAACTTCAAATTAGGATTAATAGAGAAAAGACATAATCTTAACTATAGCTTTATCATGAAATTGCTAAGATGCCCTAAATCAATCACCTTAATTATTAAATGCTCAATTAAATCATTAAAAATCTAATACTTAGCTAATTTATCAAATTTGGTAAATTTTGAAAGCAATTAGAAGTCATTTGCATTGTTTGAAATCGGGTAAGGTTAAATTAGCATTTTCAACTTTTTAAGTAATTAATTTGATCTTCCTAGATAATTTTAAGCTAATTAACCTATTAATTGTAGATTTTTCCTTGTGGGATTGACACTCAAAGTTATAAAATACTTAACTACATTACTTTTTGCAATAGGTGCATTTACATACACATTGTCTTAATCGAAGTTAAAATTATGTTAAAAATTAAGTCACCTAAACCAAACAACAAGTTTTTAGTGTTATTTTCGAGGAAGGAGCTAGAATATTATGGATCAATTGGTGTCAATTGCTCTAGAACTCATGTATATTATTTTCCAAATTTTTTTGCATTATTTTTCTACATTAAATTTTAAGTGTTTTGTTGCTTTTTTTTTTTTTTACCTTACTTGTATTGTATGCTTCTTAGGAAAAAGAAAGAATTTCACGCTACCACGTCTAATCCTTTTGAAGTAAAGACATCTAGTGATATTGAATCTGAATCTATAGAAATGGACCCCTAGGAACATGTAGTTATCCAACCTCAAGAAACACCTAGGGATCCAACCAAAATGGACTTAACAATGCGAAACAAAGGAGAACCTATGGCTAGCGTTGTCTAACCTAAGGTGAATGCCAACAATTTTAAATCCCCAATAGTATCATTTCTATGGTTAGGTCTTCACAGTTTGGTGGATTAGCTTTAGAGGATCTAAATGAACATTTTTAAAATTTATTAGACATTTGTGATCTTTTAAAATGTAATTGGATTTAGGAAGATGTAGGAAAACTTAGGATTTTCCCTTTTTCTCTCAGAGATAAAGCTAAGGCCGAGTTATCAACACTTTAGCCTAGCTCCATTACTACTTGGTATGATCTAATGAAGCTTTTCTTAACCAAAAATTTCCCACTAGACAAGATATCCAAAATGAAAACTGAGAATAGCTCGTTTGTCCAATACAAGAATGAGAGCTTATACAAGGTTTGGGAGAAGCTTAGAGGTATGCTTGTTAAGTGTCCTAGTAATAGGTTCAATATATGGCACAAAGTTGATACTTTCTACATTGGCCTTACACCTTCGACTTGTACCACCATAGATGCTATAGTTAGAGGTTATTTCATAAAAAAGACTCCAAACGAAGCCTAAATCTAATTAAAGAGATGGTGATAAATAGCTTATAGTATAATTCCAAATGCCACCATAGGAAACCACTTGGATTTCATGCAATCAATGACACGATCTTACAACTCAAAAGGAAATACTAAATAAGAAGTTGTATAGCCTAGTGAGTTGAGTTAGTTTCACTACCCCTAGAGTTGAGTGTGAAAGTTGTAGAAGTGTCTCTCATTCATCTTTAGAGTGTGAAAAGGTAGTCCTTTTGTCCAAAAACTACAGCAAGTCCAATTTTTGGCAAATTTAATAGGAAAAGAGGAAACCCTTTCTCAAGCACTTACAATCCTTATTGGAGGAACCATCCAAACTTTTCCTAGAGCAACAATCAAAACTACCAACAAACACCTCAAGCCAATCCTCAAAGAGCCCCTCCACTTGGCTTTAAAGAATCAACCTCTTATAGAGTCACCTCTTTTTACGGAAACTATGCTTAAAGACATCCAATCAAATGAGTCAAGGATGCAAAATCATGATGTGTCTATTGAGAATCTTGAGACTCAAGTAGGAAAAATAGCATAACTCTTATTGGAGAGGCTACTCAATAAGTTCCCTAACACTACCGAAGCTAATCCTTAAGAGCATGTAAAAGCCATTACCCGAAGGAGGGATAGAGAGGTTGAGAGTGAGAGAAAAAATCAAGAAGAGAAAGGAAAGCAAGTGGCAGAGAGTGAAAAGAAGTAGAAAGATGAAAAGAGTTAAAAGAGTGAGAGAATTGAAGGAAGCGAGAAGAAGAAAGAGAAGGAAGTTGACAATAAGAGATTTGGGAAGCCACTTAAGTTTTTGTAGATTCGAATGTCTAACCTTAAAAACCTAAGACACCTTACCCTCAAAGATTGAAAAATATCAAACTTGAAAGTGTTTAAAAAATTACACATCAATATCCCATTTTCCAAGGTAATTGCCTAGATGCCCTCCTATGCAAAGTTTTTAAAGGAGATTTTGTCTAAGAAGAGGAGATTGGAGGAGTACAAGAATGTAAAGTTTAACGAGGAATGTTTTGTAGTCCTACTAAAGAAGTTACCTCTAAAACTCAAAGATCCTGGTAATTTAACCATTCTTTGCATAATAAGTATCTTATATGTAGATAGGGCTTTGATGGATCTTGGAGAAAACATTAATTTGATGCTTACGTCTATCTTTAAAAATCTAGTATTAGAAGAACCTAAACCAATTATAGTCTTGTTATAAATGAATGCTAAATCTATTACCTATATTAGAGGAATCATTAAAGATGTTCTTGTTTAGGTTGATAAATTCATATTTCCTTTTGATTTCCTTGTTTCATATGTAGATGAGGATAGTACAATGCCCATCATCTTAGGATGACCATTCATGGCCACTGCTAGGGTACTGATTGATGTTTATAGAGGGAAACTCATCCTTAAGCTTCGAGATGAGGAGATTGAGATTGATGTATTCAAGGAAATGAGGCATCCATTCACTTTATATTCATGTAACTTCATTGGAGTGAGTTCCATTCAAAGTAGTCCTTCAATTTTTTTGTGTTCTGATCCTTTATAAAAGGCATTGAGTCACTCATGCCCTTTAGAGTTAGAGGAAGGGGAAGTTTAGGAAGTGCTCAAAGAGTTAGAAGCTAAGAAGGAGATCTTTAGATGAATTCAAGCTAAGAGATATGAGCTATTAACCAGACCAATCAAACCCCTTATAAAGCCATCCATTGAAAAGCCACTGACTCTAGACCTTAAGCCTTTTTCCTTACATCTTAAGTATTTCTTTTTGCGACCTCTATCGCAACTACCTGTGATTATTTCATCATCATTGATTGATATGGTATAGGAGAGATTATTAAGAGTGCTTTGAGAGTATTATAGTGTTATAGGTTAGACCCTAGCTAACATAAAAAGGTTGAGCCCCTCTATTTTCACTCATAAGATTTTCATGGAGGAAGGAAGCAAGTCTTTAGTCCAATCACATTTTAAGTTAAGAATGAATTAGTGAACCTCTTAGATACCAGTATCATCTTCCTTATTTCTAATTTTGCATAGGTCAATCTAGTTCAAGTGTTACCTAAAAAAGGAGGAACTCCTATAATTACTAATGAGTAGAATAAGTTGATAGCCACGAGGAAAGCAATTGGATGACATTTTTGCATTGATTATGGAAAATTGAATGATGTCACACACAAGGATCACTTTCATCTACCCTTCATTAATCAAGTTATTGAAAGATTGGCTGGGCATATCTTTCATTATGCTTTAGATAGGTATAACAGATATTTGTAAATTCCTATGACCCTATAGGACCAATAAAACACAACATTTACTTATCCTTATAGTACTTGCATATACAGATGCATGCCTTTTAGCTTGTGTAATGCTCAGTACTGTATGGTGGCTATTTTTACAGACATGATAAAGACTTTCATTTAAGTTTTTATAGATTTTTTTTTAGCACATCATTCAATGTTCGTTTGAAAAAATTCGTAAAATTGTTAAGATTATATGAAGAGACCAACTTCATGTTGAATCGGGAAACATGTCATTTTATGGTGCAAGAGTGTATAGTATTTGGTCATCAGATTTTGAGTAGGGTAATAGAAGTAGATCCAACCAAGATTGAAGTTATCACTCAACTTTTGCAACCTAATTCAGATGTAGTGATTTGGAGTTTTTCCCGAACATGTTGGATTTTACAGACGATTTATTAGGGATTTTTCCAAGATCTCAAAGCCCATGACTAAATTATTGACCAAGGAAATAGTCTTCAACTTTGATGATAATTGTATGCGTCCTTTTTAATTTTTAAAGGTTAAACTCACTAGTGCACCTATCTTGGTTTTACCTGTTTGATCTCTTCCATTCGAGTTGATGTGTAATGCAAGTGATTATGTAGTTGGTGCTAATCTTAGATAAAGGAGAGGCAAAATTTTTTGTTTGATATATTATGTAAGGTGAACCTTAAATGATGCCTAGAAGAGCTACACCATTAATGAGAAAGAGATGTTAGCTGTTGTGTTCATTTTTGATAAGTTTCAATCCTATTTGGTGTTTTTTAAGGTGATTGTGCATACAAATCCTTCAGCCCTCAAGTTCTTGATGAACAAACTAGATACAAAGCCGCGATTAATTTTAGGGATTCTTCTTTTACAATAGTTTGACATTGAAATTAGAGATATAAAATGAGTAGATAACCTTGTGGAACAGAGAAGACAAAGACACTAAGGAGATCTTTCTTGAAGAACAATTATTAGCCTTGATTATCCTTCCATGGTATGCGACATTGTGAATTACTTAGCTAGTAATGTTCTCTCCCTTGATTTTTCCTACTAACAAGAGAATAAGTTCTTATCTGAAGTTAAGTATTATCTTTGGTATAACCTTTACTTGTACAAGATTTGTAGGGATGAGATTGTTAGGAGATGTGTACCTTTTAAGGAAGTGCCCTCTATTCTTAGTCACTATCATTCCCGAGAGACTGGAGGATACTTTGGGTTTGCTAGGATAGTGTATAAGCTGCTAGAATGTGGTTTTTATTGGCCTACCTTATTTAGGGATGCATTTTAATTTTTCAAATCCTGTGATAGTTGTTAAAGGGATGGAAACATTTCAAGGAGACATGAAATACCATTAAAATATCATGGTGTGTGATGTTTTTTATGTTTGGGGTATTGATGCCCTAAAACTTTTTCCCAAATCATACTCCAACAAATAAATTTTGATGGCAGTGAATTATGTCAGTAATAAGGTTGAAGCAATGGCATTACCAACTAATGATTTAATAGGTGTGGTGTGATTTTTAAAGAAAAACATCTTTACCAAATTTAAGACAACAAGAGCCATCATTAGTGACGGAGGGTAAAATGTTTACAATTGATATTTTAATTCCGTTCTAATTAAATATGGTGTTACCTATAAGGTGGCCACATCTTATCATCCTTAGACTAGTGGTTCTGTAGATATTTCCAAATGTGAGATTAAGAGAAATTTGGAGAAGACCTTTAACTCAGCCAGGAGTGATTAATCAATAAATTGGATGATGTTTTTTAGCCTTATCGCAGTGCTTACATGATGCCAAATTGGTTTATACAAAGTCTTATCACTTACCTATGAAGCTAAAGCATTGAGCATATTAGGCCATCAATTTTCTGAATTTTAACTTGAGAAAGGTAGGAGAAGAATAGTTATTATAGTTGAATGAATTAGATGAGTTTCGTCTCATTGCTTATGAAAACTCTAAACTGTATAAAGAGTGATTAAAAAGTAGGCATGACAAGCATATAATTCATCATGAAATTAAAATTAATGACAATGTCTTTGTTTACAATTCAACACTGAAGTTGTTTCTTAGAAAACTAAGATTAAGATGGATAGATCCTTAAGAGGTGACCAACGTATATCCATTTAGCACAATTGAAGTAACTAATGGTCATTCAATTTCAAGGTGAATGGGAAAAGGGCCAAGTTGTAAGTTTCTAGTTTAGTTGACGAGTCTACTGAGACTCTATCACTTTTTGATCCTTACTAAACTAGTAATTTTCCTCACTAGTTAGTTATTTATGTGTGTTGCTTTTATTTTATGTTGTGGAACATTAGTTTTGTGTTATTAACCTTTTTTAGTCTATTTTATTTAAGTTTCGTGTGATTTCTTTAGTTTTTCCTTAGATTTTAATATGATTTCTTTGGTTTTTAGCGTGTTTAAAATTTTAATTCTGGAATAATTGATGAACAATCCTTTCAATTTTGTTAGGTCTTGATTTAAGATGAATTTGGTGAAGTTTTAGAGCTAAAATTCACATAGGAAATGGTTAAACAGACTCTTAACAGTGGCCTGGTTGACCATGGATGAAGGCCTATTGACCCATGATAAGCTTTAAAAATTGGACCATTAACAGTGACCCTTAATGACGATTAAGACCACTATTGAGGTTCTATTCAACTGTTGTTAACTTGCATAGAAGGCTAAACAGACAAAAAACATTTAAAACCGTAATACCTCTACTATTTTCATTTACAACCTCTTAAGCACCCCTTATCACTATAAATATGCTCCCACCACTGGCCACCACCAATTTTTCTTGATCTTTTCACTTTAAATGCTATCTTTTTACCATTTTCCTTACCCATTTCCAACCTCCAAGCACATTCAATTCAAAATTTTCCAACTTTTTCACCCATTACCCATTACCCCTTCATCTTCTTTTCCATTTTCTCCTTTTTTTTTTGAGTTTTTAAGAAGCAAAATTTTGGTACTATTACATTCCAAACATCATTATCTTTCCTTTTTGGTACCAATAGTTCAACAAACCATTCTTTTCGATGAGAAAGGAAATTTCTTATGACTAAGGAATATCCTAACAAGGTTATCTGGAATTTTTTGTTCATTTGAGGCTGTTTTTAGGCATATTCTGTCTAATTTACTACACAGTTTTTAATCAAATGACACCTTGGACTTCTATAGGATAGTCATTTTTCAAGAGGTGATTATTCGATTATGATAGGTTCACTACTTAAGAGAACATAGATTGGTTCCATGATCATTGGACTAATGAGTTTATTTTAGAGTGCTCCATCCATCAAGATCTAGAGTAATAATTCAATGTCTCTAGTTCCTTTAGAGCTTTAGGATGGGAGCCAATGCTTACTCTTATAGGGCTTTCTTTTTTTATTCTAGTTCTCAAGTTCTAAGTAAACATCTAGGCGAAGGATGAGTTTGAATCCACATCACTTATGATTTCATTTTGAATTTATTAGGTGTACTAGATGAGGATGATGTGTTTGTTAGGGTTTGAGATACTTTTTGTGGAGATTTATTTACATTCGATCTTAGCTTTTAAATTGTTGCAGCCCAAGATGCCCTAGTTTAGTTAGGTCTAACCCGTTAATAGGAATGAATTTAGTTAAGTTTTTATATGCTATTTCATGTGAATTCAGTCCCATTTTTATGTAAAGGTACTCAAACTCTTAGCACAAGTTACGATGACTGGCAGGTTCAAACTCTTAACACAAGTTATGGATCAAGATTGCAAGTTGTAGAGGGATTTCGATCAAAAATTGGTTGGAAGTTCACTATTTAGGGCTATATACGACCACTAGAAGTCTATATACAGCAGGCTGAGGACTCCTACAGACCATCGCATTCTTGCGATTCCAAGACCAATATAGGGGTTCCCAGACCGTTATATTGGGGTAAAAATAAGGGGCAGTCTATCTTTTCACCCAGTCATCTTACCTTAATAATAAAGGGTATAAAAGAGGAAAATAAAAGGAAGGGTTGACAAATAGGAAGATAATACAGAACATAAACATACCTCTCTTGATTACTTTTTGTTCTTTGTCATTCTTAGTCATTCTCTTAGGATTTTTAGGTTAGAATTTGATTTTTCTGAGTTGTTAATTTGTTACATTGATGTTTCTAGTTTTCTTGGCTTCTTAATAATATTTGTTGAATGATTTTAGATATTATTTGCGAATTTAGTTATTTTTGAAAGTTTAGATTAAGTGTTTTAAAGGTTTTGAGCTTGATATTTTAAGAAAAATGTATGAATGTTGATTTTAGTTCAATTGCTAGTTTGGATTTCCAGTTTCTACATGAGTTTTAGTTGTTCTAGTTTGTGTTTGTTTTGATTTCTATATGTTTTGGTCGTTGATTGGATTTTTTGCTTGTTCTATTTTAGTTTTTAATAGTTTTGATTGGGTTTTGATTTAGAGATGAATCTTTACATAATTTCAAATTATGTGGTGTTTTAAATTTAGCTTGGTTTTGCTCTTAATGTGCTGGAATTTCTATGTCTTAGGTAATTAGTTTAAGAATTATGGATTGATTATTATTTTGTTAGTTGCTAATATGGATAGCTTATGTTTGCATGACGTTGAGTATTGAATTATGGTTTCATGGATTATTGTTAATTTTCCAGTTTTAATTTTCTTAATTTATATATGGATTTTGTTTATTTAATGCTTTTATGGATCGTTATAAACATGTGTGGCTAGTTTTCTTAGGCGTGTGGAGATATTAGAAGGGTGAAGGGATGAAAATTGTGAGAATGGACTTGAACTTGTCTTGAATTGGTGCTTCTAGGTCTAGGATGGTTTGGAGCTTATGTTACATGTCAAGAATTAGGAGTTGCTCTAAGTTTGATCACCCTATAGGTAACTTCATAATCCAAAAAGCTAGGGTTGATCATGTGATATGTAATAGTCCATAGCAATTCTTGTAAGTAGTAGTAGGTTAGTTAAATTTGTTAGCATACTTAATTAACTAATCTAGGATCTCAAACCTTTAGGCTACATCTTCTGAGCTTATGAGTAAATGACCTAAGTTAGTTGCTCCTTAGTACTTAATGCGTCTTCACTATTGAACTTAAAGAGCTTCTGTTGGGTTATAGTGTAGATATGGGCATTTTTATAGCTTTTTAATTTTGCCTACTTGAGAGGAACTGAGGGTTTAAGATCTTATTCTAGCCTATAGGCTAACACCATGGCTAGAGTACCTCTTATTTAGATTCAAGGATAAATGATCATCTTGAAATCCTAAGGACATCTCTAACCCATTTCTTTGCTATTGTTATTAACCTTTCCTATATTTCCTTTTTGTTTGTTTTTCTATTTACATTCATGGCATCTTAGCTTATTTCGCTTTCATCATTTTAAGGTGTTTTCATTTCTTTTTCTTACAACATTATAAATAGCATTTGCATCCCAGCTCCTTATGGTTCAACCCTAGATCACCATTTATTGCATAGTTTGGAAGTTAAGAATTTATTATTTAGTAGTGGGCAACAGGCTACCAAATTTTTGGTGCAGTTGTCAGAGAGCTAGCGTATGTTAATTATTTTTTTCTATGTTACTTTTATTTTTGTTTTTGCTGATCTTTATTATTTTTTTCGTTAGTTTTTTACGTCACATAGTTCCTCTAAACATATTCATTTATGAAAATTTGTTGAGGAAAATAAGGGTTCATTACTTTCTCTACTCAACCCTTTTTTTCCCCTACTGTTGGTCACACGAGACTACATTAGAGGGAGCGAGAAATCCATACACATATTTTTTAGAGCAGTAGTTCTTTATCATTTAAAGAAGAAGTTAATGGGAGTTTAAAAGAAGTAGAAGAGATCATTGAACATCATTAGCGCACCATAAAGGACCTTGCAGCTCCTTCTTTTAACCCTTACCTACTTTATATTAATTGTCCTGATGAAGAGACAAAAGTTGAGATTAAACCTGGATTGATAGGTGCATTGCCTATTTTTATAGGTTTTCATGACACCAGTTCACTAAGATCGGGTTACATCACTGACCCTAACAAATTTCTAAAAGGTGTTCCATATTATATTTTCAAGGATGAAGCCAATGGTGGTCACTGTTAAACAACTCAAGCTTAAGGCATTTCCTTTTGAACTAGTAGATGTAGCCAAAGAGTGGCTTTTTGATTGGCCTACCAGCTCAGTCGACATATGGGAAAGGAGATATGTGGGATCAGGCAAGATACAAGGGAGTCATTGCATCAGTATTGAGAGTGCTTCAAAAAGCTCTACAACAACTGTTCGAACCATTAGATAAGTGAGTAGTTGTTAATTTAGTAATTTTATGAAGGTTTTCTTTCTTTGGACAGGAATAAGATCGATGCTGCGAGTGGTGGACCCTCGGTAAATAGGATACTGAAGGATGATAGAAGCATAATAGCAATAATGGCAGCAAATTACCAAAATTGAGGAAATAGTAATAATGCCTCCTATTCAATGAAGCAGGTTAAATAAGTCTGCATTTCTAAGTTGAAGTAGCAAGTTGCAAATTTGGCTTCTTTAGTATAGCAAGAAGTGACAGGCAAGGGACTACTAAGGTATGCGATATTTGTATGTTAGCTGACCACCTTACAAATGCTTGCCCTTATTTGTAGGATGAATAGTACGCCAACGCTGATGGAGGGTTTTAAGGATAACAACAAAGGTATGAACCTTTTTCCCCCACCTACAACCCCGAGGTGGAAGGATCATCATAATTTCTAGTATGGCAACTCACAAAAAGGAAGTAGCTCCAATGTTCACCTACCCACTTATTAGCAGCAACAACAAGGATTTCACACACCAACAGGTTTTCATCATAATTAGCTACAGTTTTAACCAAGGCCAACGCCTTTACAATCGCCACAACAAAATAAGGTGGAGGTATGTCTTTAGAGAAAATTATAAAGAGTTTAGCGACTAACACTTTTTAATTTTAGTAGGAAGGGATGAGTGGTTTAAAGGATCTGAAAAACCAAGTAAGCCAGTTTACAGATGTTATGGGGAAGTTACAGGCCTAAAGCTCATCAAGGTTGCATAGTCAACCTGAAAGGAATCCAAAAGAAGATGCTTGCTCCATTACTTTGAGGAGTGACAAGTAGGTGCAAGAGCCAAGAAAGGGGAAGGAGAAAGAAGAAGAGGACGAAACTGAGCTAAGCAAGAAGAAGGAGGATCATCCTCCTCAGGTAAGTACTTCACACCCTATTGTCACTAGTTCAACTCCTGCTCCATTTCCTAGGAAGTTAGCAAAGAACAAGCAATAAAAGAAGGAGAAGGAAAAGGAAATATTAGAGGTATTTCACAAGGTGGAAGTGAATATCCCTCTTGTTAGGATGAAATGGCACTAAGAGGGGGGGGTGAATTAGTTCATCAAAAATCTTAGTAAACAATTATGGAGGCTTAAACAAATAAGCTAAACAAACAATTAGATAATATGAATGTAAAACTAAAGATAGAGAGAGGATAGTTTACAACTTGATTTATCCTGGTTTGGAGCTATCCACTTGCTCCTAATCCAGTCCCCAACCACATTGTTGAGCTTTCATTCTTATAACAATAATTAAAGTCTCAGATACAATCTTTTTTCACACGTTAAAGGAAAACCTTCTACTCATTTCTTTTTCTTAGGCTTAAGAATAACTTCATGATCACTCGATTACACTTGAAAAGAATCTTCACTTGATAAACACAAGAGGCTTATGAATAAATCGTTGAAAAAATGAAAGCTTTGTAAGACTTTAAAACAGTATAATCACTCTTCACTTTCTGCATAACAACTGTATATCACACATAATACAAAAACCTATTTATACATCACATAAGCCTGATAAATCTGTTGGACGAATGGTAATATTACCGTTTTTCTAACGGGCAAAAATCATAAATGATTTACCCATTGTACAATGTTAAGATTCTCTCTTAATTTCGAACATTCCGTCGACTAATCTCTTGGTTTGGTCTTTGTGACTGTGTTTGGTCCACTGATGCATTCATTCGGTCGATCGATAGCCTCTTGTCAAGTATTCAGTTGATCGAACAGATCATTCGGTCGACCGACCTTAGAACTAATAGCCGAATAAGTGTTGAACATATTTATGCATAAACAACCAAACACCTATACACCAAACAAGTCTTTAGCCTATCTTTAATACTTTATGCATATTTTTCTAACCAAAATAAACGTATATCAAGAGATGCAATCATATTAAGAACACATAATGCCATCTTAATTATGCACCTATATGCATATACTAAAACATGTATGCGTAAACAATTAAATAAAGCCTCTTGAGAATATCAAAATAAATACAGCTACAATTCACACTAAATAAGCCAAAATAAACTTGTTCTAAAAACTTCTTCTTTAAAACTTTGAGTCTTCATATGATTTTTCAATTCCTTCTTCAAGACTCTTTGATCAGTCATTCCAACATATCTTTCAAACATACTTAAAAAATATATGTGAGTAACAGAAATTGTTTTTTCATTACCAAAATAAGGTGGAACTACCTTTGGTTATACAATCTCCCCCTTTTTTAGTGATGACAAAACTAGGTAATATGATAAAAACAACAAATAGGACAAGTACCATAGTATAGTAAATAATTTGTCATAAAGTAACAGTTGTCAAAACAATTTGAATCAAATGAAAACAAGTAAGTAGCTCCCCGTCAATTTGTTAAGTAGCTCCCCCTCAATTGTTAGCTCTCCCTTAATTAAACAACATATTTCAAACATATATCAATTTGCTTTTATCACATCCTTCTCCCCCTTTTTGGAATCATAAAAAGGGTATAGACACAAAGTCAAGTATAAAAGATAATAGTACATAAACTAAGATAAGAAGATGTAATAAGAAAAAAAATATTAATATCATAGATGATAAAATGTCATACAACCAAATGTAGCATAAGTAAAAAAACATGTGAAATAAAAACATTAAGTGTCTGAAAGTGGTGGAGGCCGTGGAGGTAGCAATCTAGATAGCATCTCCCGTAGTAAGGAGTTATGCTCTCTAAGTGAAGCACTATGCTCTTGAAGTAAAGAACTATGCTTGTCGAGTCGATCTGTGACATGATCCACCTTGTGATGAAGTAGAGTAAGTGTAAGGATGTGGTAGCAGGTGCTTTAAATTAAGCTTGGCTTTGTTCTTAATGTGCTGGAAGTTCTATTTCTTAGGTAATTAGTTTGAGAATTATGGACTGATTATTATTTTGTTAGTTGCTAGTATATACAACATATGTTTTCATAAGGTAAAGTATTGAATTGTGGTTTCTTTGATTATTGTTAATTTTCTAGCTTTGATTTTCTTAATTTAGATATGGATTTTTTTATTTAATGTTTTTTTGGATCATTATAAACATGTGTGGTTAGTTTTCTTTAGGGTTTGGAGATATTAAAAGGATAAAGGGATGAAAATTGAGAAAATGGAGTTAAACTTGTCTAGAATTGGTGCTTTTAGGTTTAGGTTGGTTTGGGAATTAGGACATATGACAAGAATTAGGAGTTGCTTCTAGGTTTGATCACCCTATAGGTAACTTCCTAATCCAAAAGCTAGGGTTGAGCGTATGATATGTAATAATCTACAACAATTCTCAAAAGTAGCAATAGGTTAGTTGAATTTATTAACATACTTAATTAACTAATCTAGGATCCCATACCTTTAGGCTACATCTTCCGAGCTTATCAATAGATGACCTAAGTTAGTAGGTCCTTAGTACCTAATGGGTCTTCACTATTGAATGTAGAGAGATTATTCTAGGTTATAGTGGAGATAGGGGCATTTCTAAAGCTTGTTAGTTTTGCTTTCTTGAGAGGAACTAAGAGTTTGAGAGCTTATTCGAGTCTATAGGCTAATATCATGACTGTAGTACCTCTTATTTAGATTCAAGAATAAATCCTAAAGACATCTCCAACCCATTTGTTTACTATTGTTATTATCCTTTCATAGATTTCCTTTGTGTTTGTATTTTTGTTTACATTCATTACATCTTAGCTTATTTTGCTTTCATCACATCAGGGTGTTTTCGTTTCTTTTTCAAAAAACATTAGAAATAGCTTTTACATTCTAGTTCCTTATGGTTCAACCTTAGCTCACCATTTACTGTATAGTTTGGAAGTTAGGAATTTATCAGTTGGTAGTTTACAATATGCTACCACCCTTGAGCATTCACTGCATCACATCTAGGGGTTAGGGGGCATATTATTGTGGAACTACTAAGTGATAGAGTATTACCTAAGGCTAGCGGACTCAATGAGGTGAGACTAGGTGATGTGTACATTTTGTACAACATATGTGCATAGGTTAGGAGCTATCAAAGGCCTTCCTTTTTTGGGCTTCATTATCATGACCATGTGAGATGTTGTTAAGATGCAACAACCCAGGAAGAAGGCTTCATTATTACGACCATATTAGATGTTGTTCAAATGCAATGACCCATAAGAAATTTTTATTTCCTTACTTATTGACTTCAATATTCCAAGCAACAAGAGCTCATTACGAAGATGAGACACTCGAGGATCATGTTCTCTATACTCAGATAACATATTCCACACTTAAGCTATGGAAGTATGCTCGTGTTCGAGGTCATTGGTGCAAAATCATTATGCACGAGTTGCAGGAAGGTGAGAGACTGATGACCCTACTATGTCATATGTCCTTCCTACTGCACCCGAGGAGGTTATGGGTGAAGTATCTTCTGAGGCCACCCTGATTGTTCATCCTTTGCCTCAAGCTTCACTTACTTTCATGCCTTATCCTTCTAATATCCCTCGACTGATATTATGGCTATTTTGTTGAGGATGGAGGGTTGTTTTGCTTTTGAGCTCTCAAAGCTTTGTTTTAAAATTCGTACTACTATGACTACTAACCATGATCATTTAGATGACATGAAGTTATAGTTAGAGCAACTCAAGGAGCGTTAGAAAGCCCAGGATTAGGCTTAGAGCCCCAATTTGTAGTTGCGTTTGGATTGTTCTTTCATTTTTTTCTTCGACGTTTTCTTTCATTATTTCCTTTCCATATGTTTCCCTTTTGTTGTTCTCAATTTCTTTATATTGTATTTCTATTTTGTTTCGAATTTTGTTATATTCTTTCAGTTGTATTATCACTCCTTAGATGAACTTTGATCACATGTTTATGACAGTAGAGAATAATTTATTTTACTTTCTATCTCTTGTTTTTGATCTTTTTGTTTCGTTCTAGTTGTTTCAATTCACATCAACGGAGCATCATCATAATATTATCATACAAATTTATTATTTTCCTTTCTTTTACATTTTATGCTTTATTTTTAATTTATGAACATTGGGAACAATGTTAAATTTAAGCAACAGGCAGGGATTTGGTTGTTACAAGATTATGTTATTTACCCTAAAGTATATCATTATATCATCTTTTTTATAACAGTTTATAATTTATGGAAATTTTTTCGATTTTTGATACATTTTATTGAAACTTTTTCCTTTTGATTTCAATTTCTTTTGATCAATTGATATATTATGTACTTAATTTTGATTAGTAAGGATTAAAAGTTTTCAAATTGCTTCATAATTTAGGAAATGGATACTTAATAATCATAAGATGTTCCATGTATAAAATGTAGATTCCAAAGTGAATTGTCACTTCTTTTAATCTTTTTCACCTAATTTTAAAAAATGAAAATGAAATGAAAAAATAAATAGTAAAAAATAAAATATTGTGTAAAAAAATAAATAATAAATTCATTATGCTTGCTTATAACTGATAAAAAGATTGAAGTTATTGAGTGGTGTTAGTAGCAGTTGATGTGAGGTGACTCAATTGAATAATTAGTAGTTGTTCATAACAAAATGTTCACTTTCGTGTAAAAAAGATAACGTGACTTCTCAATCAAGTTTAAAAACTCACATGTTTGTTCAATTTTATTTATAAATGAATAAAAGATGCGAAGTTAATTTTAAAAGGTGTTGCATTTTACTTTGCATATATAAATTTTACATGTGGAATTAAATTTATAAAGCAGGTTAAAGTTTGATGATTTTTTTTATGTAGGTTAAAGTTTAAAGAATTAAGAAGTGATTTGAATTTTTTATGATTTAATATGATTAATTAATTATATAACGTCTTATGGATTCATGTTGATTGATAAGTTTAGGAATTCTTTTTCGATGATTTGTTTGATGATCATTAAGTAATTGTCCTATGATTATATCTTATTGTGAAATGGATGATTAATTGACATGCTTCAAGATAAGCAAATGCTTAAGTGTGAGGGAATTATTAGGGGTCAAATTGGTTGTGTTTTCAATTGATTTTTATTGTCTTTTGCCCCTTAATTTCTTTAATTCTTAATTGGAAATGTTTAAATTGTAGTTAGACTTTATTAATTGAAGATTGGAGTGAAAATAATGCAAAGAAGTACTTTCTAGACCATTAACATGGGTCTAGAGAGACCCATGTTGACGTCTACAGAGACTCGTGTTAAAGGTGCAACATTTGGACAACAATGACGGTCTACCACTCCTCAACGGTGTTGTTATATTTTGAAGTCAGACCACCATTGTAGGCGTAGACAAGCAAATTTCCTCCAAATCTCCACAATTTCGGCTTAAGCATGGCTTGCAATTAAAGCCCTGTCGCAGACCACAAAATAATAAATTTACCTAACTAACTATATAGAAAGGTGAGTTAGGGTCGAATCCACAAGAAGTTAGGAAGCGTTAAAGTTATTTCTACTGTTGCACTAAAGGAAAATAAAAAGAAGAAAAAAAACCTCCAAATTTTTGTCAAATTAAAAACAATTATAAAAGGCAACTAACAAAATCAAAACAGATAAGTACAAACGTAAAACAAAAAGAAATAGATAGCAATAATAGAAAACAAAGCAGAAGATATATCCAGGATTCAAGACTTATAATTAATCAATGAAATATATAGATTGGGCTTTACCTAATATGCTAGCCTATGAACCCAAACAAGCTCTTAAATCTTAAGTTCCACCAATTTTAGATAAATCTTATAAGATAGAAATTTAGCCACAATCACAAAATAACCTAAAACAAGCTCTTTAAATTTAATTGCGTAATAGCATTAGACACTAGGGAACGACTAGCTTAAGCTACAATCACACAAGCTCAGATCATGTAACTTAGAAAATTGGAATCCTAGGCTAAGTTGATTAAGTTTACCTACAAAATTACTTAACCTATTGCTACCTATAGTATTTGCCAATGACAATTACAAATCAAAAGGATATACCTAGCAATGAACTAGAAATCGCTAATTAGATGGCCAAATTTGTAGGAAAATTCCTAATTCATATCATTTAACCTGAATTATAATTTAATCTCAATATAAAACACAATATCCAATGCAAATTAAGTCAATTCTCACAATTCTAAAGCCATTTTCTTGTCAATATCTTCTTACTATAAGGAAATCTAACCTAACATAATGAAATTATCACTAATATAAACTAAAATTAACACAAAAAATTTTAAATTGCATAAAATATAAAGAAAATAAGAAGGGAAGGCCTAGAAATTAAAGAAAAAACCATATGTTGACATAAAACCAAGATTGAAAAACTAAATAACAAAACCTAAAGAAAATACAATAGAAAATCAAACGAAAATGGAAATATAATAGAAAAACAATTGAAATAGAAAGGATACTACAACTATATCATCAATCTAAGGGTAGACACTAAAATAAGATGAAAAGATAACAAAAATAACCTAAAAGCTTAAGTAAATAAGAAAAAAAAAGTTGTTGCCTTAAGTGGGAGCCTGAAAACTAACCAATATCTACTTCAATCTTCTTTTTATAGTCCTTTCTAAGGTTTTGGTGCATTTGGGAAGTGAACTTTCGAGGTTGGCCTTCTTTTTTTCTTTCCCTCAATGTTTAGCAACAGTTGAATAACCTTCAACGATGCCCTGTTTCAACCACTATTGAAGGACTTGAAATTTGTCCTTTAACGGTGGTTTAGGCCAACCACTGTTAATGTGGCCAGACCTTCTCTTGCTCTTTTTTGCTTCAATTCTTCTTCAAACTTCTTCCTTTCAACTTAAATTTTTGTTAAATCATTAAATCTACATGTAAACCTAATATGAACACAAATCAAGCATTTAAACTTTAAAATATGGATAAAATGACATTGAATCTCATATGAAAATATCATAAAATGCATCCCTATCAAATACACCCTACACTTAAACTATTGCTTGTCCTCAAACAATGACCTAAACATTTTGCTTAAATAATCTCAATCCAAAGTTAAAAGTTAATTAAGTACAAACAAAAACCAATTCATGCCTTTAATTTAGTTGACAAATCTCAACTTTATCATGACAAAAACTTGGTTAAACACACATGAAAGCACCAATTAGTAAATAGAAATCCTATATGCATAATACCGAACATTTAAGTTATTTCTTATAGTTTATCATATGAATATAGCCAAGAATGTTCCAAATATCAAAAACAAAAACAAATTCAACTTTGAGCATTTTATAGGAGGTCACCTAGTTTTTTTACTTGATGTCAAAAACCTTGTCATGAATGACCCTGGTTACTTAACTATGATACTAATTATTTAATTATTTAAGATGTCATCTAACTTTTTTACATGAAGGTTAACATTTTGTCGTGAACACTCTCGGTGACTAGGTTAGATCACATTATCAGATGGCCATTAGCACTATTCATAACTTCTACCTTTCATTGGATTAAAGACAGCAGAGTGAATTTCTCTCACTTATTCACAATACAAACACACTTTTCAAACATTTTTCTTTTCTTTTTCAACCTTATTTCAAACCTCCCAGTCTAAATTCCTATAACAAATCATATAAAATGATCTTAAGTTCTCAATATCACCCAAAATAGGTTATTAAATACATCTAAACATTCAAAAGAAAATGAAAAAATAATTAAGGGTTAGAAACCATTCAAGAATCAATCATTGTTCACCAAATCAAAGAAATCAATTGCATTCAAATACAACAATTAACAATCAACTAAAAATCAATATCCTTTTAAGATAAAACACTCAAATCATCACCATTAGACTCATAATATCTCAAGTGTAAAATTTTTTAACTTGTTCTACCCCCATACTTAAATTGGACATTGTCCTCAATGTCACAAAATCAATAAAAAAAATGAAAGAGGGATAGAATAAGAAGGAACCCCTAAATGAGGTGATCCATGAATTTCTTAATGGAGAGATCCCAAATCCCACTTTTGACACCCTATAAAACAAAACACATAAAATAAATGAAAATTACTTAAACAAAAAGTATCTAAATAACTAATTAATAAAAAGAAAAGAGACGAAAACTTAATGGTTGTGTTGCCTCCCAACAAGTGCCTTTTTTAGGTCTTTAGTTCAACTCCTGCTATTTACACTATCTAGTATCGAATGGGAGATGGAGTCTAATAGGAAATATGTTCAAAGCCATGGATTAGTCTATATCAGCTCCCCTCAAAACAAGCTTGTAATCAATTGGACGTTTCATGTCTTTGAAGAGGTGGAACCAGATTGCATCACCATGGTATTCTAAGTTACATTATCCTCCATAGATATATCCCTTCATCTAAGATGGCCTCCACTATAGGTCATGGGTATGAAGGCACTCCATCCTGCTCATCACCCTCAAACTTCAGCTCATTTATGCATAACTCCTTCAAGCATCTCATTTACTTCAACTCCTCTCTCTTTCTCCTAATCCTCTTACTCTCTCTTCTTCTCTTCTGCTTCTTCCCTCTTCGACTTACTAGGAAAAGGAACATAAATGTGGTTGGAAATACTAAAATAAGTTTTACTTACCTTAGAAGGTGTTTCATCCACCTTCTTTTCTAAGATCATCTCGTTTTCCTTAACAAGCTCCATTTATTCTTATTGCACTTCATTCTCCAATGAACGGGCACACATCATCTCCCCATGGTCTTCCCTTAGTTAACTAAGAAGGTTTGTAGTAACTTAAACTTCGAGGCTTTCTATGACATATACCAGTTGGCTCACTTAGTCTTCTAAATTGTTCAAACCACTCCTCGTTTCTTGTTGGAACTTAAGAGTATTCGTAACCAAACTCTCCACAATCTTCTCTAATGACATCTTATTAGTGGTGATGATGGAGTTGAAGGCATAAACGGACAATACGGCTAACTCTAATAGCCTGGTGGCAGAGAACTGAATCCATATTAGTTGCTCCCATCTAAAAATTAAGGATGATCCTCCCACTTTGGATGCAAAATTAGAATGTAAGGTTCATACCATTCCTTTTGGCTCTCCTAGGAACTTTTAACTCCATAAAACTACTGCTTAACCTGTAAGGTAGAACATTATATCAAAATAATGGTCCAATAATAATAAAAATCACATACCTTAATGTCTATTATATATATCACTACTCACTCAACTCAAGATATGAGATTTGTTACCTGTTGTTCCAACCTAGAGATAACAGCAAACTTAAAGTTATCACCATAATAATTAATGCAAGAAGGATTAGAATTAAAAGTATGATGCAAATAATCCATCATTTGAAAAAGATATGAAATATAAATAAATAGAACACAAGGTAACAAAAGATCATAATGATAGAAATAGTAAAAACACCACGTTAACTCCCAAGAAACGACACTAAAAATTAGATGGGTCTGTCGCAGATCACCAAATAATAAATTTACCTAACTAACTTAACTAACTATGTAATAAGGTGATTTATGGTCAAATCTAGAAGGAGATAGAGAGCGTTAAATCTATTTCTACGGTTGTGCTAAAGGAAAATAAAAATTCTAGAATTTTTATGAAATTTTAAAAAATATAAAAGGCAACTAACGAAATTAAAACAAACAAGTATGAGCATAAAATAAAAAGAAATAGATAATAATAATAGAAAACTGGGTAGAAGATATATCTGGGATTCAGGATTTAAAATTGATCAATGAAATATACAGATTGTGCTTTATCTAAGATGCTAGCCTATAGATCCAAACAAGCTCTTGAATGCTAAGTTCCGCTAATTTTTGATAAATCTTATAAGATAGAAAATTTATCCCTAATCACATGATAACTTAGAACAAGTTCTCTAAATTTAATCATGCAATAACATTAAACACTAGGGAATGACTAGTCTAAGTCGTAATCAAACAAGCTCAAATTGTATAACTTAGAAAATTAGAATACTATGCTAAGCTGATTAAGTTTACTTACAAAATCAATTAACGTATTGCTGACCAATGACAATTATAAATTAAAATCCTATATCTAGCAATTGAACTATAAATTGCTAATAGGATGGCCAAACCTATAGGACAATTCCTAATTCATATCATTTACTCTTAATTCCAATTTAATCTCAACATAAAATACAATGCTCAATGCAAATTAAATCACCTCTTACAATTATAAAGCCATTATCCCATTGATATCTTCTTATCCAAATGAAATCTAACTTGACATAATGAAATTAACACTAATAAAAACTGAAATTAACAAAATAGAATCTAAAATTTCATAAATCATAAAGAAAATAATAAAGTAAGGGCTATAAATTAAAGAAACAACCATATATTAACATAAAACAAAGATTCAATAACTAAAGGGTCGTTCGGTATTTTTGTTGGTTGTGGTTTTTGGGTTTTTGTATTCATTTTTTTTTGTTTCCATGCTATTTTTCTATTTTTGTGCTATATTAATGTTTTTTTCTGTGCTATTTTGTTATTTCTATGTTTAAAAAATTAGGAAACCAAACCATAAAACCAAATTGATACCAAAAAACACCTGAATAACAAAAATCAAAGAAAATACAATAGAAAATTAGACGAAAATGGAAAGACAGTAACAAAAACAACTAAAATAGAAAGGATTCTAAAATTATAACATCAATCTAAGGGTAGAAACTAAAACAAGATGAAACGATAACTAAAATAACCATAAAACCTAATAAAATAAGAGAAAAACATGACTACCCTAAGTGGGAGCCTGAAAACTGTCCAATATCTACTCTAATCATCTATTTATAATCCTCTCTAGGGTTTGGATGCATTTGGGAAGTAAAATGTCGAGGTTGCCCTTACTTTTTTCTTTTCTTAGAAGTTCAACAACGGTTGAACAACCTTTACTGGCACCCTATTTCAACTACTGTTAAAGGACCCGAGATATGTGCTTTAACTGCAGTTCTTACATCTTCAATGGCAGTCTAGGCCGATTAATATTGATGTCCTAAATAGGCCTTATCTTACTCATTTTTACTCAAATTCTTCTCTAAACTTTTTCCTTTCAACTTATATTTTTGTTTCATAATTAAGTATGCATGTAAACTTAATATGAACACAAATCAAACATTTAAACATTAAAAGACAGATAGATTGACATTAAAATTCATATAAAAATATCATAAAATGCACCCTTATCACCCTGTCTAGTAAGGACAAAAAGGTCTGTCCTTAAGCTTCTATAAGTGGAAAATAACAAGAAGACGCACCACATTTGGATCAAACCAGATTTAAAAAATTCTCTCAAGTTTTCCTTTGTTCTTTCTTAATGTTTTTAGTATTCTTAGTTTCTAAACACTTGTAATTTTGATTCTGAGTTGTTTTTTGAGTTACCAAACATTAGAGTTTGTTTTTCAGACATATATCTAAGATTGAAAATCATCTTAGGGGATTTTTAAACTCATATTACGTCATGTTATGCTCTATTTTTAAGATTAAACAAAGTATTGTGCTTTAACTTACACATCTTCATTTTATTTGATTTTCTTGATGTTTGATTGAAGAATTTGAGTTCTATTGAGCCGAGATTTCATTTCATAATCTGTGAACCATTTAAGAGCTTCTATTGGGTGTTTTCTTAACTTAAAACTCATTACATACATCTTTATTTGTGTATTAATCAAAGTATGTCGCATAAGATGCTTGTTTTGTTTACTTTGATTCATATGTACGTCTAATTCAATTTCTAGCTAAGTATTGATTTGCAAATAAGTGAATTGAGCTTTTGCTCATGTTTAAGGGACTTTTATTTATTTATTGAAGGACTTAATAATCTATTTTTGAGCTAGAAACTTAAGAAAAGATTGATAGATAATCTAGGATCTGAGAAGTCTGCCTAGATTATTAAATGAATCAATAAAAAGACAATTTTATCTTGGCATAACCAAACCTTGATTAATTGTAAGATTTTTAACTCTAAGATTAGAGATCTAGGAGTTAAAATTCTTGATCTTCAAACCTATTAACTTAATTTGATGAATGACCACATTTCAAATTGGGATTAATAGATAAAAGACATAGTCTTAACCATAGATATGTCTTGAAATTGTGAAGATGCTCAAAATTAGTCACTATAATTGTTAAATGCTCAATAAAATCATTGAAAAATTTATACTTAGCTAATTTCCCATATTTGGTAAATTTGAAAGTAATTAGACTTCATTTACATTATTTAAATCAAGGTTAGTTTAAATTAGCAATTTTCAGCTTTTTACGTAATCAATTTGATCTTCTTAGATAATTTTAAGCTAATTGACCTACTAATTGTAGATTTTTCCTTATAGTATTGACACTGAGAGTCTTAAAAATACTCCAATATATTACTTATTGTGAAGAGTGCACTTTTCTACACGTTGGTTTAATCAAAGTTAAAATTGTGTTAAAAATTAAGTCACCTAAACCAACAAACATCCAGTGTTTCACATTGGCACTTAACAATGATATCACTACCCTCTTTTAAACTGTTAATTGGTAAGTCAAATAATACCTCTTACCTGGTGGCTTAACTAATTGAAAGGTAGCACGAGCCACATCAATCGAGAATGAGGAATTGGATTATATTGAATCTCCTCATATCCTCTCAACGTTATACACATATATATCCCTAATATCTGGCACACCACACCTAATAAAGTAGACAATAAAAGTATAAGTGTTGATTATGGGTGTACCTCGCACCATAGATCTGTTGTCAATGATCTCACTATTTTCCTTATCCTTGATATTAGCATAAAATTGTCCCACCAATTTAGGGTAATATGACCTAAAAACCACGAGGATGGGATCCCAATGAAGGGCCCTAAATTCGTCAAATACATCAAACTCAGGATCAAGGAGCTACTGATTGCTTAACAATGATTTCATTCAAAAGGGGCTTATCGAATCAATCTAAATTCTGATGACTCAAAAAGAGAAAATCATCAAAGGAAGGCCTCTTCCTTCAACTAGATACACCAAGAAATTTCCTAGGTGTCTTTTTAAGCAAAATTATTCACTAAGTGGACCGAACACTGGCTAGAAAATTTGAAAATGGTCCAATAACCTTGCTAAAATATTTAAAAACCCACTAGAATATTCCTTTTTTCCAGCGAAATATTTAAGGTGTAAAAATGGTATAAAAATAGGTAGGGTGATTTGCAACCTAATGATACCAAAATTTATGAAAATGGAGTTTTAAAATGCTAGAATGTAAGGACAATTTTAAATGAATAAAATCTCGAATAAAAATTCAATCTAAATAGAATGATATGCTTATCCCAATATTAATCAAATTCAATCAACAATAAACAAACTCAATAAGTATAAATTTAAAGAGATAAGAGAAGAGATGAACGCATGGATTTGTAGAGATTCGCCTACTCCAAAGATATGCAACGTCCTCTCGCCAACTACTTATTGGAAATTCACTAAAAATTAATCTTACTTTAATTGGGTGAAGAGTAACCCTTATAACAATCTTGTATACAAGGTTAAGAGAAACTTTTACTATCTTGCTTTAAGGTTTAAGAGTAACCCGATACAATCTTAATAAACAAGGACCAAGAGGAACCCAATAATATTGTTTGAGAAATCGACTATCTTGTTGAACCAAGGGAGGTTCCAATCTTGGTTTTGATGATAACAAAACATGATTAATCACTAATGGTTTGAGTTTAT
>JAOXYD010078812.1:0-12390 GCA_028565735.1 Pinacopodium congolense
TAAGCTCCATTATGCAAATCAAACATTATAGGGCATCAATTAAACAATTAAACACTGAATTAGGGGTCATAATTCACCAAACTAACCATGAAAATCATATCAATTTTACCCCTATCACTAATATTTTTGTTATGTGAGTTTAAAGATAGGTACGTTAAAGAGGGAGAAGTTTAATCAAATGATAATGCATTGACGCTACCGAAGACCAAAAGTCGGTCAACCGAATACATATGATCGGATGACAGAACTACACCAATGAAGGAAACATCGGTTGACCAATGAGGGATCAGTCGTCTGAATGAGATAGAGAACTCAACCGAATAAATTTCCAAGAGTGATGGGTAGACCAAATGAAGAACAATCTACCGAAGGAAGAACGGTCAACCAAATGGTGGCTATCGGTCGACCAAATGAACAAATTTAGAAAATCAGTCGATTGAACATGGCCTATCGATGAACTGAACGGAGCATAACGGTCATATTATTCAACGAATAAAAGATTTGTTCAACAAATAGAAAATATATCCAACGGTAATAAGATATGTCAAACGATCAAAAAGAAATAAATTGACAATGGATACTTCAACGGCTAACTCATTGGTTTTTGCATTATAAATAGTTAGAAGAAAAATAGAGCAAAAATACATATTATGAGTTTTACAAATCTGATAAATTGTTTTGAGAGTTTAAGTTGTATATGTATTTTAAGGGTGAATGATTCTCAAGGTTGTGTGAGATTTTTAATTTTATCTACTTGTGTTAAATTGTTTGGTTATTTAAAGATTATTCTTGAGCCTTGAAAAAGATTGTTGGTGATCCTTGAGCCGAAAAGGAGTTGTAAGTTGTTGCAAATTTTTCAAGTTTATAATTTGTATTATTTTTCAATAATCTCTAGCATTTTTATATTATTCATAATCATGTTAACTCAACTTTTGCAAATTATTTGTTCTTTATTTGTTTTGAAGTTTTAGAACTTAATTTAGACCCCTCGTAGGTGTGAATTAGGGCTATCACAATTAATTCCAATTGAAATACCTAAAACTTGAATTGTAATCTCTTGGTTCCCAACAATTATCCTAAACAATGCAATTGGATTTGAAGCAATCCTTATGAGAATTAAAAGGAAACTAAGATCTCTCTTAAATTAATTAAAACAATCTCTCAATTCGAAGTGATTATAGGCTTAATAATTAACAAAATCGAATATACATTAAATTAATATAGTAAAATTTGGATAAAAAATTCAAGAATAATTCCTAAATAGATTTTGGAATCCATAATCATGTTTAAAAAATATTGTTTAGATTAAACATCAAAATTTAAGTGAAAGAAAGTTGAATTAGTGAAGATAGTGAATCCCCCTTTGCTGGAAAATGTGGACAATAATTGTTGAATCTTGATTGTTCTCCTTGTCCTTGAGTTTTTAGTCCTTTTTTCTCCTTTAAAAAACCCTCTATTTTTTTCTTGGATGTGTCCTAGGATTATAATTGTGGCTGCTAAGTTCCTCACTTATTATTATGTCCAAAAACTCATAAAAGACATCTTACATTTGTTTTTCCACGTCATCCCGCCACATCAAATTCTCTAGCTTTGACATCCGCTCGGTATTTTCACTATATCTTCGTCTACAGATATCCAAATTTCATGAAATTTGATATGTAGGCTCCTGATATGATTTCCTAGCACCTTATAAAAATGCACAACATTTGTAGCTCTATGTGCCGCTAGTACTTTCCAAAAGTTAGCTATATCAAATTCGGAGTTACCTTGAGCTTCAGTTGTTACATGGACATTCAAACATTAAAGTGCATCAACCAATTCCTAAAATGACCTTATATTTTGTGTACTAAAATACTAAAAAACACAAAAAACAATTAAAGACCTAAAAAATAATGAAAATGATGTAAAAGTTCATACTAACTAAGTTTAAAAACACATAAAAAACACTTAAAACACCCAAAAACAACCTAGAAACATAGTCTTAAACACATTTATCAGAAGGTGAATTAGGTTATATTAAAATTTTCTATGACTTGCGTAGTTATTTACACCTAATTAAAAACTCACTCTTAAAACCCTAGCAATGCTTAAGACAAACAATGTAATTAATCAATGTAATAAAATGACAAACTAAAATATATTTAAATGGTAAATGTAGAATTATAAACAATATACAATAATGTGAACAAAAAAAATTGAAAAATAAAAGAGATAGGGACATAAAAGTGAAAAATAATATATGATAATTTGTTGTCTAATGTTAGACATACGTCTACTCCCCAACTCCTTATTGAAAAGTTCATTATCAATCAAAGCTTTTAAAGTTACATTTGTTTTATAAGGCTCTAAGTTAACCCTTGAAATCACTTTATTTTTCAACAGGCTTATGAATAATCTTTTACACTTATGTCTCCACATTCTGAAAACCCCATAGAAACTCTTAAAAGTGTCACTCTTGATCAACCTAAGTGTTTAAAGGGCCTTAAACATAAGATGAGCTAGATCGCAAGCCTGTTGAAGGGATGGAATCCAAGTTCATTGCTTAGCACTAAAGGTTAATTTGAGAGAGCAAAAAAAGGCTATCTTATTGAGGAATGCCAAATAGCTTAAGGAGTTAAGGATAATTAGAAGGATGAAAAAGTGGAGAGGAGTGAAGAAAGAGAAAGTAAAAAAGTAAGCATGGAGGAAAAGGAAGAAGTAGTTGTGAAGGAGGATCATCTCAAGTTACTTACTAATGCCATAAAAAATATAGTAAGGCCTTAAATCCCCTATCCTCAAACAATTTGATAAGCAGTTTGGTAGATTCCTTGAAATTTTGAAAAGTTTCATTTTAATATTCCCTTTATTGAGGCTATAACAAAAATACCTTCTTAAGCTATGTTTTTTAAAGAACTTTTAACCAACAATAGGAGGCATGAGGAGTACATAACGATGAAGTTAAATGTGGAGTGCTTAACCATTTTTCAAAAAATTTACCACCAAAGGTTGAGTGTCAAGTGATTTTTACTATTTATTATATTATTGATGATTTTCATATCGATAAGGCCTTTATGGATTCATGTACGAGTATTAACTTCATGCCACTTTCTATTTTAATGAAACCTGGACTAGAGAAGCCCAAACCCATCATAATTTCACTCTAGTTGGAAAAAAATTCCATTACATATTCAAGGGTAATCAACATAAATGTGTTGACAAAGGTAGGCAAGTTCATCTTTCTAGTCGGATTCTTAGTTCTTCATATGGAGGAGGATAGAGAAATCCATATCATTCTTATAAGAATGTTCATGGCTATAGCAAGGACCATCATTGATGTGTAATGTTGAAAGCTCACCTTAAAGCTTCATGATAAAGAGATAATGTTTGATGCAATGAGACATACATACACTCTTCACTATTGCCATTTCATTTATGTATATTCTTCTACTTTCTATCTAAGACTGTTGGAGGACGAAGCACATGGTGTGCTTGAAGATGTAGGAGAGGAGATGCGATAACTGTGCTTTAGTTTATCATTTCTTAGTTCATTAATATGTGGTTTTGCATGCTTGTATTATTGTTATGACTTAATTTGACATCTTTTGAAGTTATTATTTTGTTGTTTCTAAGTGTTTAAGTGATGATTTTAGGCATGTAGGTGCTTAATGGAGTACAAAACTTAATGGGAGAGCTAACGGTAATATATATCGTGACTCCATTATTTAACTAATTGATCTAACCTTAGTTTATGATTTAGGTGGTTGATTTAGTTCTTTACACATCTTCTTAAGTCAAGTAGGATTAGAACCTATGAGTAGTCAGTTAACAATTAACTGCTTTACCACTGAACTACTGAGCTTATGCCCGAACCTAGAGCTACCTGGTTCTCCTTGTAATGCAATGAGGCACAACAGTGGACTAGACATCTAGGAATAAAGTAGTGTCTAAGCGTAGGCTGGGAGATCGAGTGGCAATTCACCCTTGACCATAACTTATTCATTGATTCTTCAATAGTAGTTGATTTAGACCTCCACTATTCTCCTATTTCGACTTCCCTAAAGCCCTAGGTAGCACAGCCAAGGCAACAACGGGTTTTCTACCACTACGAGGGTTTAGCAACAGAAGTTTTGAGAATTTAAGACAAAGTTATAACAAGTAATTTTCTTTTTATAAAAGGACCTTATAACCCTTTAGTAGATCGTGTATAAAGTGAATTTTTTTACTTCTATTAAAGCATTATAATTGTATTTTATTCAATCAATAGAGCCAGTTTAAGAAAGAAGCTATTTAAAATTCAAATAAGATTGAAAATAGGGAAAACAATGCAATTGCATTTTAAAATGTTGGCCCCATCTATAGTAAAAAGGAAATGTGATTCTTTCCTCCTTTCCTCATATGTCTATATAGGGATAATTGATTAGAGTCTATTATTAGTTTAAATTAAAGACAGAATTCTCCCTAGTGTATAGGTTTACCTTTCAGATTTTTTGGCATAACGAGACATATTTAAGGCAAAGAGCCTTATAACTCACCAATTATTCATTTGGAACTTTCCCTATAAGCCAAGAAATTGGTTTTCCAAAGTTTTAGAGGAAAAAAAATCAAAATCAATCATCAATAACTTCAAGAGTTTATTGATTTTCCAAATTTTCCAAATTTTCCAACTTAAGAGTGAAGTAAAGAGTGCAACCTAAGGTTTGTTTCTTTTCATTCTCCTCAGTTATGTTTTTTTATGGAGAATATGACTGTTGTTGAATTTATTTATTTCATGAATGGATGAACATATTGTAAGAATTCCTCTTTAAACTATTTGTGAACTCTTATTTTATTGATTAAATGAAATAAATGTTTATGGTGTTTACTATGGTTGTACCTTGAAATATATCAAGAGAGTGAGTTTGATATTCTATGTTGAGCACAATGAGAGTTCATGCTTTATAGGCTCGTAAATATTAGGTTAATTGATTAATTAGAGAGAGATCTTAATTTTTCAATAGATTGCCTATAGGATTATTTCATATCTAGTTAAATTTCTAGAAAGGGCTTTATAGATTGAGAGATTCCAATGTTAAACCTATGTTATTTAACTAGGTAAACTTAGTTACAACTTGAGAGAAGGTGACTAAAAAATTAGGAAGTCTTGGGTTAAACATAAATTTAATCAATAAAGTAAAAGGAAAACAAATAGGGATAAGAGTTATTCATAGTCATTAACTTGATTTTAAAAGTTCCTGCGCATTAATTCTCAATTTGACAAGCTTCCTTACTTAGTTTATTTTTAGTTTTTATTGCTTAAATTTCTTCTTTAGATAAATTTAACTTGAATAAAGTGGCTACTAATCCCAATCCTTGTGAAACAATATCCACTTATAGTATAAGGCATGACTCATGCACTTTCGGTATTAGCGTAAAATGATTTAGTGAATAACAAGTTTTTGGTTGCCGAGGATTGGTGGATTTAACATCTTGTTTGATTTGTGTGAGTTTTTTTATATTTTTCCTTGTGTATTTGCAGTTGCAAGAACATAAGGTGTATAAAAAGGCTTGAGAATTAATTGAAGATGTTTAGAAAAGTGAAGTGCTAAGACACTATTCAAAGAACCGTGGTAGAAGAAGGAGACCAAGAGGTGCCCAAACAACATTAATGAAATTTATGAGTCCAAGTTTCAACTAATAAGGAATTGTCAGGTCTACCATTGAAGCTAATAATTTTGAAATTAAGCCAGCTCTACCCATTGTACTTCGATTAAGTATTCAATTCTATGGGTTATTGAATGAAGATCCCTATGCCTATCTCACAAACTTTATGAATATTTATGATACTTTCTAGTTCATTGTGATGTCAGAAGGTGGGGTGTGGATGAGGTTATTCCCCTTCACATTGAAGGATATAACTAAGGCATGGTTAAATTATCTCAACTCAGAATAAATCAATACATCAGAAAAGCTATTTCAAGCATTCCTTGCAAAGTATATCCCATTGACAAAGACAACAAGAATTATCAAAGAGATCATAAATTTGCAACAAAATGATGGGAGTCAATATATAAGGCATGAGAGAGGTTTAAGGAGTTGTAAAGGAGTCATCCACACCATAACTTTCTTAGGGAATTTCTCTTGCAAACCTTCTATATTAAGGTGAACTAAAGTACAAGAGGCATAATTGATGTGGCGGCTAGAGCGTTACTGATGAGGAAGACCATTGATGCAGCCCATGATCTCTTAGAAGAAATAAAAAACAATAGTGTTCATGATTTAATGAAAGGGACAAGAAAAGTTTCAAGGAGCAAAGGGAGTGATTCCAATCTATTCAACAACAACCTTCCAATCCATGCAAGCATAAATTTTAGCCTTAGCCAAGAAACTAGGCAACTTACAAAGTACTTCTTCTTCTTCTATTAATGCTAAGTAGCTTTGATGTGACTTATGTTAGTAAGATAGCCATGGCTTGGGAATTACTTCATGATGGATTCAAGTGGAATAGAACAATTCAAATACATAGCGAAACAATAAATAGGTTATAATCCTTTCTCTAAGACTTATAATCTGCGGTGGAAAAACCACCCAAATTTTTCTAAAAACACTAACAATGCATGTGAAAATGTGAGAACACAAGGCTCACCAAGCTTCCATTAAGAAATACCAGGATCTTTAGAGAATAAGATGGAACAATTGATAGATATCTTGGGTTCTAAGTTTACAAGTCAAGAATATAGCCAAAAAAAAAGATGTTTTGATGAAATGGTGAAGAACAATACATCATCCATCCATAATAAGCTAACTTGCCAATGCTTTATTACCTAGAAGTTTGGGGAGTCTTCCTATCAAAACCAAGGCTAACACAAGAGAACAATAAAAGGATATCACGCTAAGTTGTGGCAAGCAATTAGAGGAGCCAATTGATACAGTTTAGGATGCTAAAAGAGAGAACCAAGGAAAGGGGAAAGGTAAAGAGAAACTGGAAGAAAATGTAGAATAGAAAAAAGAGGAGAAATCTCTCATCCCTCTGCCATTATACAAACCAAAGATCCTATATCCATATAGACTAAAGAAACATCAAGTGGATGCCCCATTTTCCATGTTCTTGGAAAAGTTAAAGAAGCTCCAAATTAACTTGTCTTTTTTAGAAGAATTGTAAAACATGCCCAAGTATGGCAAATTCTTAAAGGATATATTGACTTATAATCACACTTGAGAAGACAATCAAATAATGGCTTTGATGAGGAATTGTAGCTTAACCATCTCTAGCCATATGCCTTCTAAACTACAAATCCAGGGAAATTCATTATACATTGTGTTATTGGTAAGTTGGAATATTCTAAATATTTATTTGATTTAAAAGCAACCATTAGCTTGATGTCTTTACCTCTTTTTAGAAAATTTGGCTAGGAGATGTGAAGTTAATCTCCATGATTATACAATTAGAGAATCAATCTATAAAAAGGCCATATAGAGTTGGGGAAGATATTATGGAAAAAATGGAAAATTTATTGTTTCAGTTTGTTTTGTTATGTTGGATTTTAAAGAAGATAGGAATCATCCTTTGATTTTTGGTAGGCCCTTTATAAAATACTGGTAGTGCATTAGGCGATACACATGAGGTGAAATTAATATTGAGAATTGGATATGAAAAAGTGGAGTTTAACATAAGTAAATCTTTGAAGAAAATAATGGAGGGCCCGTCTTATATGAAAATTGATATTATGAATGAAGTATGAAGGAAGTAGAAGAGCAAGTTGAGGAAGTTTTAAAAACGCAAGGGGAGTAGAGTCTGAATTAAGTGGAGGTGGGTAAGGACTGAAGCTCCCACACCACCTTCTATAATGTATCCACCCATGTAAGATTTGAAACCTTTACCTTCTCACCTTATATACACTTTCATAGGTAATTAACATACCCTAGCAATCATTATATCCAATAAACGTGACTAGGAGCAAGAGGAGAGAGTGGTAGGGGTTATGAAGAAGAGGATACGAGATATGGGGTGAAATTTTAAAATATTGGAGGGATTATCCCTATTGTGGTGATGTATAGGATCAATCTTGAAGAGGGGTGTAAGAAAGTAAGGGAAAGGAAAAGAAGGCTAAATCTAAATATGTAAGAGCTTATAAAGAAAGAGGTTTCAAATGTTTTGGATACGAGTTCATTTATCCAATTTTAAATAGCGAGGGGGTGAGTCTGATTCAATGTATACCTAAGAAGGTGGGTATGATGATGTTGGAGAATGAGCAAGGTGAAAAGATTTTTGCTAGCACCATCACCAATTGGAGAGTTTATATAGATTATAGAAAGTTCAATTTAGGCACAAGGAAAGAACATTCTCCTTACCTTTTTTAGACCAACAAATTGAGAGAGTTGTAGACCATGATTTCTATTCTTCTTTGATAGGTATTTGGGTTACAACCAAGTTTCATCTACTTAGAGGACCAAGAGAAGATAACCTTCCTTTGGCCTTATGTGACATTTACATATCAAAGGATGCCATTTGGTCTTTGCAATGCTCCTGCCACCTTCCAAAGTGTATGACGGCCATCTTTGATAATATCAACGTAGACATCATAGAGGTATTTATGGATAACTTTGATATATTTGTAGATTCTTTTGACCATTACTTATTTAATTTAGATAGAGTTCTCTAAAGGTGTGAGGAGTCCCATTTGATTTTTAATAAGGAAAGGTTCCATTCCATGATCTAAGAGGGAGTTGTCTTGGGTTATAAAATCTTACGCAAGGGAATTAAAGTGGATCCTGACATAACTAACGTTATTAAAAAACTCCCACCTCCTACCAATATTAAGGCCATTTGGGCATTTTTAGGCTATGTAGGTTTCTATCTGTGACTCATCAACGATTTTCCCTCATTGCAAGACCCTTAAATAATTTGTTGATTAAACATGTTCCTTTTGAGTTTGATGCTATTTATTTGCATGCTTTTAATAAGTTGAATAAGGCACTCCCTTCTGTATTCATCTTAAATTCACCAGATCGATCCTTGCCCTTTGAGATCATTTATGATACAAGTAATCATCCTATCAGCTGTGTGCTTGGCTAAATGAAGAAGAAAAAGTTACATGCCATTTACCATACATAAAGATGGAACAATTTAACTAGCTACTACTACAAAGGAATTGCTTGTGACAAGTTCTGTTTAAATATTTTATGTTCAAAGGTTATTGTGTTTACAAATCATGCTTTAGTACGTTACCTTTTTTTAAAGAAGGATGCTAAGGTAAGGCTAATCTGATGGGTGCTTTTACTCTAAGAGTTTGATATTGAAAATAGAGATAAGAAAGGAGCAGAAAATGTAATGTTGGGTCACTTATCAGGGATTAAAGGAAGGGATCACCAAGGAGAAGAGTAAATAAAGGACCACTTCCTAGAATAAGTTTTAACAATGGTAACCAATCCTTTTGTTCCATGGTTTGCGGACATTGTAAACTATCGTACAAGTTGTACTCTTCGCTCCAATTTGTCATACCATCAAAGGAAGCATTTTTTGTTTCAATGTACTCCATATATATGGGATAAGCAGTTAGTCTCATCACGTGCTACATACATAGATTTTTTTTAATTAAAATGAATTATTCTGTTAAAAACTCCATATGTTCTACTAGTTAAGGAATAACCTTTAAACGACAATCCCTAAAAACAAGCTTAGCTACTTATAACATCAACGAGATCACAAATAACCATATTTTCCACAAAACAAAAAATATTCAGAAATAAAAGTAACAAGAAACTAGACCTAAACAATTGGAAATATATGGACCTTTTAAGGATTTGAACGTGATTATGTGGTCTACAAGATTCAAAATCTCTTATTTGGCTTAGGTCCCTCTTCCTAAATTTGATGATGACTCTTGCTTCGTATTTGACTACTAAATCTGTAAAAAAAAACCCTACTAGGGTTTCTTTTGTTTTAGTCTATTTTGACATGCGACATCGTACGTACATAGAAGACCACATCTAAGATAAACACAGTTGTGGCTTACAGAGGCCACGCATGTGTCTTAGGGAGCCTATAGTCGTGGCTTCTTATGGCCACACTTGTGGTCTAGGGCTGCCACAAGCGTGATTGTCTAGCTAATGCCTAGCTTTTCTTCTTCTCATCCTTCAACTTCCTTGCCTTCCATGATTCTTCTAGTTATCTTCAACTATACCTAAACCAAGATAAATAAAATGCATTCATATGCTATCCTCATTAAGTCCCAAAACAAAAATTAAATAATAAAAACATAAAATGAACCATGGAAATTATCATGATAAAAATTTAGAAAACTAATGCCTAGAAAAAACATCAACTTTCCAATATTTAAACGTTTGCTCGTCCTCAAGAAAATTAAACACAATGATTACTTTCCATCACTTTGCTTTCAAAGGGATCAATTGCATATAATTAGTCAAACTTTAGATAGCTCGAATGTCAAGCTACTACAGACATCATAACTAGTTTTCATCAATATGCATAAAAAAACTTAACTTATGACAGCATCTATCAATGGTAAGAATAAAAATGAAGATGAATTTTCCTTACAATTTCAATCATTTCACTCAAGTGTTTAAATATTCGTGTTTCGCTCAAGATTCCCTCTAAGAGAACACACTACTATAAGCTTGTAAATTCACCAATTCTCCTCCACATAGATTAGATGTTATAACGGATCAAAAGGCTTTTGATTAAGGTTGTAATAGGGCTAAGGTTATAGTTAATTATAAAGTTTTTGAATGGTTTCTCAAAAAGTTTTATAAAGTGTTAAGTGGAAAACGGTACCTAAAAAAAATTCTAAGATATTAAAAATGCAACTGACTTCCTCTACTTATCATTAACTATCGGTGCTTTTTTTTTCTTTTCTTTTTGTTTGTTCTTATTTTTTGTTGTTGATAAAAATAGATGGAAAATAAAAACAGTAAGTATGCATATACATAAGAAAAGGTGTCTTTAAAATCATCTCAAAATGAACTATACAATAAAAGTTGCACACCGTGGACAATATTCACTTAACACTTCATTAGACTTATGAGTAAGTAAGGCTAATGAGGTTTTCGAGTTTTACTATAAGGTATTTGCTTTAAGACAAAAACAATGTTAAAAGCTTTTAGGTTCAAATGGATAATACATTAGTGGATCATTTAAGCCAAATTGTTAAAAGTGAAGAAAGCCTTAATCTTTTTCATAAAACATGGATCTAATAATTTCACCCTGGTTCAAACCAAGTTCTGACAGTAATCAAATTAAGGGAATATAACACATAAGGAAATGAAATGACTTTAGAATAGAGTCATATACGCACAATTTCTCACATAGGCTCATATGAAAATCCATCATGCTTTCACCCATTACTTAATCATTTTACGGAACTAGGTTCCTTTCCCAAAGGGTGTCTTAAAGTTCCTGCAATGAATTTTAGTACAAAATCCTATCAAAAGATCTCAGTCAGAGCAGGGATATGCCAACCGTGAATACCCCTAATGCCATGGATAGAACACCTAGTAGAGAGACCTAATCTTTATTGAAATAAATAGTGGAATTTTCATTTCACTAGACCATAGTTCAACAGATGAGGTAAAAGGTAATTCGGTTATTGGAGGGTGAAAACAAGTTATGACCAAATTTATGCAACTAACTATTATAATTAATCAACATGGTTCAACTTCTACTAAAACAGACTAATTCAAATTCAAGCACACAATTCAATCTCATTCCAATGATAATGATAAAATTTCATGGTATAACACACATCATAAAGACTCAAGTACAAAAAATTTAACCTAATACGTTTAAAACATGCCTCTTATATAAGAATTACAATGTATATGGTTCCTAAAGCAAGTGCGACCTCCCCACACTTGGACAATACATTATCCCTAATGTGAATAGAAACCCAAGCAACATTAATACCAACATAACGAAATGAAAAATTAAAACAAAGAAAGAACTGAAAACCAAAATAAAGGGGATAAAGGAAGCATACGGAGATGATGGTGGGCCGACTATTAGTTGTTGAACAAACTACTAGGTTTATGCTCAAAACCGCAAGTATACGAGCCATACTTATAGTAAAGAACGAATATCGATCCAACGAGGATTGTATCTAGACACCATATCAATTGGGATTACACTTTGTTCAAGAAATTGACTTAAATTAATTAAATATAAATAAATAAATAAAACACAAACAAATTGGAAGCAAAATCGAATAACACAACCAATCACCAACATTGTAAATGATAATTCAGAGAAAAAAAAGATTAAAGAATAGGACTTGTTGTTATCCTTACTTGGTCCCCTTTGGTTTAATTGATCTAATTTATATTTGACCTAAGAATCTGTAAAATTTTAGCTACCCTCTCTCAAGGTGCAACTAAATGTCACTAGCTAAATAATCTAGGATTAACTTTGGGATCTCTCGA
>JAOXYD010078823.1:0-12390 GCA_028565735.1 Pinacopodium congolense
TGAACGCAGAGCTAAAGAAGGAATATGATATGACTGAGATCAGATCATTAGTGAAAAGTACCCTATTTAAATAAGAAAATTCATTTGTAAATGAATTTCAAATTTTACATTCATTAGATCTAAACAGAGAACTACAATTTTCTAGTTTTAGTTGGAAGTCGTGGTTCCTTTCATTCGGAAAAGATCTTTGGATCGGAGATATTCAAACTAAGGCCAAGAGCCTTTTTTTAAAACTCAACATGAGTGAATTTACCAAATAACTTTAAATAAAAAGTGTTTAAAATTTTCACTAATATTCAAGTCAAACCCTAATATTTTAAAATATTTAGATCAAAACCTAACGTTTCACAAGCATTAAAAAAGAATCATAATATTTTTAAAACGCTTTAAAAATAATTTGATCTAATATTAAATTTAGAGTTGTTTAGTCGATTTTCCCTCTTTTCCTATTAATTTTGCTACAGCACCTCAGCTCTAGCTAATCATCTACCTTTTTCAAATACAATTTCTATGTTATATATGGTTGTGTTCAAGGTATATCGGTTAGAATAAATTCTTCTTTTTTTTAATCAAAACCTCTTCTTAAACTGTACAAACTTCTTCTAAAATATTATATTTTTTTGTATAAATGACGATATATTTAAATTATTATTTAATGTTTTAAAAATGTTATAATTTATTGTTTTAAAATTCTTTTTAAACATTGAAAATACTAATCGAGATCTTAAGGATAAAATTAGTATTTTTACCAATAACTTTACTACCTACCCTCTCTAATTTATAGCGAATTTACCAAAGAATATGGCTAAATGACCGACAATTCACAGCCGATTATGATTATATTAAATAAAATAATATTATTATATTAAGAAATAGATAAAAATAATTACTATATAATTATTATAATGTTATTTACGTGGGCCTACTTTCCAAGGTCGTGTAGTTGAATGCTTTACCAAATAACATTACTACGCAAGCTACCATCTAAAAGCAAACTAATGGTTTATACAAGAGTAGCCTCTCTTATATTCGCAGACACTACAACCCTCGTTTAATTTACAACAGTTACAAGGACAAAAAAAACAAAACAAAAAAGGAAAAGCCCTCAAAAGCTCCTAAAAAATATTTAAAAAAACAAACTCAGAGAGAAGGCCATGGTCAAAACGTTCTAATAAAAAATAAAATAAAAATAAATAAAAACAAAGAGAGAGAGAGAGAGATAGAGAGAGAGAGCTTCAGGCAGTGCCTCCATCATCTTCGTCCTTCTCTCAAGGCATCAACCGATGGAAAACCAATTCATCAAATCCTCACCCACGCGCCTACGAGTGAATCCCACGCGTTCATCAGAGACGAGTGGCGAACGACAAAGTGGGCAATTGAAGTTGAGGTTATCGAGCCAACCATCAAAGCAATCCTTATGAAACACGTGGCGGCAATCGAGCCGCCTCACTTGCTCCCCGTCTCTTAGCGTGCACAAGCACACCACACAATCCGATCCTCCCCTATCTTGACCACCGCCACCTTCTACGCAACAGTACTTGTATGACAAAGCCCGGTTCAGTTTGAGTTGCTCGGCGAGAACAATCAGACCGGCCAAACCCGAACCCACAGAACTCAGTAGACCGTCGTCTACCGCTTGTATCGGGACGAATCGGACAAATCTAACGGAGTGGGACAGAGTGAAGAGAAGAGAGCGAAGATAGGCTACACAGTTAGCAATTAACGCGACAAGTAACAAAGGAATCGAATCAGACGATATGTCGTTTAGCTGGTTCTGCAAACCCATCGTGGCAATAACGATAATAATAGTACTATTGAATTAGGATGATAAAAATCATGGAGAAACTCCGAATGAAAAACAGCGCGTCAAGTCGCAAAAGATGGTTTGGCTTTGGCTTCGAGAGCAACTAAAGTAATTGAAGGCATGGATCGGTTGTTTATGTTAGCACTATAATATTTATAAGGATTAAGAAGCAAATATAAAATAAATATGTACTTTTCAAAAGAAAAGGAGTAATTAAAAATGAAAGGAAAAAGAAAAGAAATTTTTAAAGAAAAAAGGGTTTCTAATTGCTCAGGGGACTTTTGAGGGTTAGAGAGAGAAACGTAATAACAGAACCAAACAAAATATGTGGGGACCACATTAGCATGTGCGTTAATTAATGAAAACTATTAAGTGTAAAATGTTATTTTTCGTTTTCTCCTTGGAGCAACGTCCCCTGTCACGTTGGGACCACTTTTCTTTGGGGTCTGCCACTCTTTCTACGTCTGTGCCTGGACTAAAAACATGATTAATGTTGGTCAATATTATTTATTTTTAATTAAATACGCGTTAAGTTTATACAATCTATTTACATGCAACGGGCTAATGGATTAGTGGGACAATGTCCTACCCTATGAGTTGTAGAGCTTGTGGTAACATACTTATAAGACTTCTGCTTTTTGTATCAAAATTCAAATTGATGCAAATATTAATTTTGGTAAATAAAAATTCCATCATATGAGATTTTTTTTTCTTTAATTCCAACCAATTTGTGCAGTTTTTGATTAAATTTCCCAACATTCTAATTTTTTTTTTCTCAAAACAGGTGGAAAGGAATTATATCACATTGAGGTGAGTTGTACGGTTGTAGCCGTAGTATAAATTCGGATCTAATTGTCTGTGTATCCAAATATTGTGAATTTTGGGACGACTCTGGCTTGTACAAAAGTTCGGATGCAACTTTTCTCATCTCATTGGAGCATAATCGGTGAGAAATACTGCAGCTTGCCTTTGTCCTTTTTTGGTTATTTGGATTTAAATGTTAAACAAACCATAATTTTGAAATTACAATTACCTTGATGTGGATTTTAAACAAAAAAAACACCAATAGAAAAAGCAATAGTCAAAGATATTTGCATAGAGATGATCACATTTAAAATGATAAACTGAAGTTGTTTTATTTTCGAGCTAAGACAAAAGGTAACATATTTTATACAATCTAATCCCCTCTTTTTAACCCCACAATGAATCTTTCATAATCCAAATATTGGACTTCTCTTTAGAATGCTATTAAGTCTAACATTTAAACGTGGAAAAGGAAAACGCAAAATGCTAGAATGCTGTCACCTTTTTGCACCTTTTCTTAAAAATCTCGTTTAGAGTAGTAAAGCAAGAAAAAGAAATAGGAAAACATCTGACTGCATGGACTGATCTAACAGAATTCCCATGAAATATATGCAGTGATAGAATCGCATTCTTTCAATACCCCGCCTCTCAAAATTCAACACAAACTCCAATTAGTTGCTTAAATGTCACAATTCCATTTTCCAAGTTAGAAAACCAAGATACTCGATTGGATAACTCCGGAAAAAAAAAAACAATAACGAAACTTCACTTGGACCAATTATTGTGGGTAAACGAATCATCCCATCGTGTTTCTCTCTTATTAACAATTTCACATACTATATTATTGGGAAGGTTTTGAATATTGTACCGGTGTCGGTATAGAATTTATTTTTAAAATATTATTATATCGGTATTAGTTAATAATAGTATCGCTTTAAATAATTTTTTAAAATTATAAATTAATTTTTAAATTTTATAAAATTTTTAAATTAATTTATAAATGTATTGTATTGTATATTTTTTAACTTAATTTTAAATTTTAAAAATATAAAAATATAAAAAAAATATTTTTAAAAAATATTTTTAAATTGTTTTTAGTACTGGATGATATAGGCCAGTATCAATAATACTCACCGATATTGACCGATATTAATCGATAGTTAAATTCGGTATAAATTAGGTCAATTCCAACTAATTCGAAATAGAATTGGAAATATTGGTTATGGGGGTACCACATACAAAATGATTAAACAGGTTACTCTCGTGGAAAAGTGATTAACTACTCTTGACCTTATTGCCTGACCCACTCCTGATTTTGATCAGAGTAACCACATCCCAAGTTGATTTAGAGAAAGTTAGGTGCCCTAATCATAGTTGTACAATGTCGTCACCAAGATGTTCAATACATTATTAAGACAATTTTATAAGGGTTTGGCTATATGGTAGGCTTTTATAACTATTTTTATATAAAATAAAAAATTAAAATAATTTTTATTGTATTTGAAAATGGCCAAAACTACTAAAATACCGTGTAATTTTTCTTAAGATTAATATTGGCAAATTGGCAAATTCTTAACTAAACGTTGGGAGAATTATTAGGGCGGTGGGATTAAGACAACATAGACAAGCTTTTGATGAGATTTGAGAGAGAGAGAGACGGGGAGATTTTTGCGTGATCCTCGGTCACGCAATAAGGATACATTATGCAAGAGATTGACATATGATTAACAAAAGGCCCAAAACGAATAATGACAACCACACAAATATATAAAATTTTTTGTATTGAACGGAACAAGAGGTTGAGATTGTGGGAGAGCAGCAAGTTGCTAACAAGTCTAATAGTTTTGTACGTGGTCATTGGTCATCCTTTAATCCTGAGCGTCCATATGGATCCGCGTATCCGCCGTCCACGTTATTAAGTCTTCTAAGAACCTTCACAGAAACCAAACTAACGAACGCAGCACTTTGTTGGGAAGGTTAATTCAAAGGAAATCATCAAAATATGACTTGCCCATGTTTCATTAAACACTAACAATTTCCTGCAATAATAGAACAATCCTTAGTAAAGTTACAATTGTTATTTGCCAATATTCCCTAAGACTTTTAATTTCTTGTCAACGGTGATTAATCTGCGAAGTTAATACGTATCTCGATCAACTTTATCAAGTGGTTATTCATAACAAAAATATTTAATTTACTTAGTATTTATGTGCATTGAGTGGATACATGTACTAATTACCATAAAGTTAACTTACTCAAATATGGTATTTTCAACAAAATCATTAATTATAAATATATATCACGAGAAAGATTGATATATGGGAAGTTTCGTTAGCCCCACATCAAGGAGTCGGGTAACACAAGAAAAGCTTGGTCATTGGGTGTCAGCCACCGTCCTAATTGCTTGCTTCTTACTTTTTAACTGGAGAAAGCTGAGTAAAGCTTTGACACTCGTTAAGGAAGTTTCTTGAAGAACAGCTCAGTGAGAGAAGAAACACAATACAATTATAAAATTAAACAGATGCCCAGAAGGGAAAGGCTCTCAATCCCCTCATGAAAAAGAAGTACGAATATTGTCCGACGTCACCAAAGTGGTCCTTCCCATTGTCCATCTCTTTACACAAAACGATTTTCAAACAACTTACTTTATGGAATTTTGTCACCATCTCTCTTCATACTCACTATTCAACACTCCAATAATGCAGCAAGAATTTGCTTCCAAATTCGTAGAAGAGTCGGGAATGATTTGACTGGTCGTAATGGGATTGCGACACTGATAGTAACTGCTTAAATAAATAAATAACAAAGAATTTATTTTATGTTTTTTGGTTCATAAAAAAAATGGTAAGTTTACTAGAGTTTGTTCCTTTAACGGATAAATGGTTTATATACCAAATTCGGACCAGAAGTTTAAAGAAAAGAATTAGGTAAAAGTCTGGTACCCGCCCTAGAATTGGTACTTAGCAAAATGATAATTGTAATGGATTCATCACTAAAGCATTATTTTAAATACATTAAAAAGGTCTAGTGAGAGTTAGTCTTGGTTACGTAAGCCTGTGGATAAGCTTGAGACTTACAGGTTAAAGATTAATTAATCAAGATTTCATTATAATAAAAGAAGCTGAATAGACGAGCCAGAATTTTTTTTTTAATGAGCAACATAGTCTGATGTGGAAAAATAACATATGGAAATTTTAAACTGAATATTTCATAAGGTATAAAACTATTGGGTATAGAGACTTAATGGGAAGTAATTTCATCGTATGATGATTTGTCTTTAAGCTTTTCAATTGCTAAAATAGACGGAAGGTACAAAGCTTGAACCTTTAACCAAAAAGAATACCAAGTACAAAACCTTTGGGTAGTATGTTTACGGTCATATTATATCTTAAAAACAAAAGTTTGTCCATGGTGATTTTACAAATTTAACGGATCACATTTAAAAAGTTTATTAAAAGAAAGAAATTTTTTTAATTAAATTGAACTTAATTGAAAATTTTTAAAAATTTCAAGGATTAATATGTGATATTTGATTATATTAAGATTGATTTATAATTATAATTAAAGTTTGACTTTATTTATAATTTGAAAATTTCTAAAGTTATGAAAAATTAGATTTTTCATATAAAAGGAAAAAAAAATATAGCTAGCACTATACTATTCTTCCTTTCAAATTAGATTTGAGTTTTTTTATGGATACTATCAGAGATCGAATAATTAAATTGTTTGTAGGTTGAAAGATTTGCAAAGAAAAGGAAGAATTACAAGAAGATATAATTAGGTTAGTATTTTAATATTCTTGTTATATGTTTTGAATTAAAACTTTTTAAAGTTGATTTATAGAAAAAATTGATTTAATTTCGTTATGCCTTGATATGATCTTGGTATGTTCACAAATGAAAATCCATAATCCCAAATGCGACAGAAATGTTGTTTAATTGGCCTATATCTGTTTGAACAACCTTGGTTGATCTTATCTTTCTTTGATTAGAATTAATACGATCTTTATAAGATTCCTCCTCAAATGAAATTTAATGGGATCCAAGGATATTATGCTTTCATCCATAGGATCCCAAGTTCTTGGATAAGTCGAAAGTTCAATTCTATTAGAACTACTTATTTCAAATGATACCCACTTAATCAGTTTATGGTAACCTAAAAGCTAAGTTGCGCATTTCTTATAGAGCCAAGTACGAACTGAAGGCCTCCATAGCTCTTGAAATATGGAAACTAATACGATCTAGACTATAATTAAACTTTCACTTTACTCTCTTTCTTGGATATATATGTTATAAGTTTCATTTTGCGATAAAAAGAAGCGAATATAGCCTCATCTATTAACAATTTAAAGTTTGTTTTATTTTTAATAAAAAGATTGTATACTATTTTTATGTGTGCAATATATTTAATGCATTTTTTGGACTAGAAGACTTGTTATAACATATCCTGTAGCTATGGTCTGACTTTTGTTCCTCGTAATCGAGCGTATCGAAAAAGTCGGCAAGCTTCATTACTTGGTTATATAATTAATAAAATAGTAAAGAGAAGAAAGGGAAATATAGATAAGAGAACAATATCAAAGTTTAGAGAGATTCAAAAGTCCTTCCCCTTTGCCTCCCCCTTCTCATTTGATAATTGATAAAGGGAAATGTACAAATGATTTTCTAAACTGTTTATATCGTTGAATATTTGCAACTATCATTAATAGAATTTCTACTTCAATAATATTAATATTATTTCTATGTTGTATCATTGTCATACAACTATTCTCTACTTTGTAGATACCCATCATAGCATTGTTTGCTTTGTATGGATTTTTACTTGTGGCTTCATCCTCTAAAATTCCCACTTTCATTCTCTTCTGTCCAATAATTCCATCAACTACTTGATCTAAGCTAATGATACTTCTTAATGCTGAAGCTACTAAATGACCTATTTTTTATTTTGAGGAACCAAGAGGTTTAGTTCCATCAGGAAACACATAGCACATTTTACGTGGTTGACATTATCCTACATTTCAAATTCCAAAGATATGTGCATTCCAACAAAGTATTTGGGTTATTATGTAAGATTTATTGAAATTACAACACAAGGCTAAGATCTATCATGTCAAATTATCAATAGTAACTTGATTGCAAAAGCATACTTGAATCTATTGGAATAATCATCTTTAGGATATTGTGGTTCCTTTTGGTTCTTGATCTTCTAAGAGATGCTTTTATACCGTCACTCTTTTCTTTTGATGTGATGAAAAAAACAAAAGAAACCCTAATTCCTCTCTTTGGGATTATAACTACTTATTTATATTTATAGTGCTTATTTCCAATTTTCCCATCATAAGTTAGGAATATAACACTAAGGTTTCTACACACATTATAGGTCATACTTTATTAGATAATTTGGACTCAATAATCTAAAAATTTATTAGATCACTTTTAATGTTGGGTTACACCTTAATAGCCCATGATATATAATTATATATATATATATATACATAGGTTTACTAAAAAATCCAACAATCTCTCATTTGGACTACATATAGATAATTCCTTATAATTATATATCATGATAAACGTTACGAGTTTAAAATTTCCATTAATATGAAATCATTTTTAGACAATCCAATCTATTAATCATATGAATATATGAACAAAGGAATCTTCATCAAAATCATCGTGACTACATCCATCAATGGTCATATATGTGAATAAAATTAATGACATGGATTAAGTATGGATATGTAGCATGAAAATTTCATAAGTATGGATGTGCAGCATGGTAATTTTATATTATGTGATCTTAACATGTCTATTTTCAACTAGTCCTACCTTATTACTTGGTGAGATTAAACTGAATGAAATTAGAGTGTAAATTCACAAAATACTTTATACTGAATTGATCATACAATAAATACATAAGATATGTCTGTAACTATAAATATATACAAACTCCCACTAAACCAATATATCATCAAATAATAAAAACACCTATATGAGCTGTGAGATTATGAAAACCTTAGGTGGTAAACTTTTCATCAGTGGATCCATAATCATAGTATTTGTCCAAATATATTCTATAAACAACTGACCACTCTAAATTCTTTCTTTGATAACTAAGAACTTGATGTCAATGTGTTTTAACTTTAATGAGCTCCTATTATTATTAGAATGTAACACTACCGATTTATTGTTACAAAATAACTTTAATGGTCCTTTAATGTCATCTATAATTCACAACCCAGTGATAAAATTTCACAACCATATTCTAGGATTAGATGTATTATAACATGCTATAAGACAACGGTTCTTCTATTGTCACGGTGAAAGAAAAAATGAGTGTTTGTTTAACACGTTAATCTACGACTGTTTTGGCATCCCGAAAAACTAAAATTAGAATACCTAATGATCTCTAAGTAATCCGATCTCCTTTATGTGAGTATGTAATTTTTTGTTCTTTTAAGATATTGTATAACGCTTTTAACTGCTTTCCAATGATCTAGTTTCATATTGCTTATATATCTGCTTAACATTATAATATTTTACGTAATATCCAAACGTGTACGTACTTGAGTAGACGTTAGACTCCCTACAACCGAAGTATAAAGAATCTTATTCATTTTTTTTAGTTTCTAAATCATTCTTAGGGCATTGATTGAGATTAAATTTGTCTCATTGAGCCATAGAATATCACCTGGTTTATAATCGTGTATGCCAAATCTCTCAAGTACCTTCTTAATATAGCTCTTTTGTGATATCCCAAGAATACCTTAAGAACGATCTCAATATATCTGAATTCCTAATACAAAAGATGTTTCACTAAGATCTTTCATTTCAAAATTCTTTGATTGAAATTTCTTGATGCAATAAGCTTATATCATTGTTGGCAAACAATATGCCATCAACATATAAAGCTAGAAAATATACTAAATCCAATTGAACTTATAGTACACGCTGTCATTAACCAAATTAATCTCAAAATCAAAAGAGACGACAACTTGATGAAACTTGCAATACTATTGATGAGAAACTTGTTTAAGTTCATAAATGGATTTCTTTAATTTGCAAACCATTTGTTTTGATATATGTGGAAACAAAGCTTTTAGGCTTCTCCATATAAATTGTTTTATTAATGTCACCATTGAAAGATGTTATTTAACATCCATATGATGTAACTCAAGATCAAAATGTGCCTCAAGTGTCATTATAATCCTAAAAGAACCTTTCAAAGATACCGATGAGAAAGTTTCTTTATAATCAATGCCTTCTTTATGAGTAAAGCCCTTTGTGACAAGACGAGCCTTATATCTTTCTACATTATGTTTTTAATCCTTTTTTTTAATCTTAAATATCTATTTGCAACAAACAAATTTCATATCTTCTGGCTATGAGACAAGATTCCAAACCTCATTGTCTCTCATGAACTTAATTTCCTCATTCATCGCATCAATCTACTTATGAGAAATATAATTTTCAATAGCTTTGTAGAAGTTGATTGGATCATCTTCTACTGTACCAATGTCCATATCATGATATTGGAGAAAGACAACATAATCATCCAGAATTGCACTTATCTTTTTATAGTGAATCTTTTTAAGGACACTTGTTCTTGACGTTGTTGATTTTGTCCATGAATATTCAGTTGATTTTAATTAGGGGTATTATCGATATTGTCTTGTTTTTTTGAAGTTCCTTCTTGAATAATATCAGGAATAATACCCAGATCATGTTCAATGACATCTATAAGAAGAGAAACAAATTCCTCTTCAAAGACCAAGTCTTTAACCTTATCCTTATCTCCCCCTTTAAACTCAACATCCTTAAGAAATATGGCATTTTCTATCTCAAAAATTGATTTATTTGTGGAATCATAAAATTTATACCTCCACGACCGTTTATAGTATCTAAAAAAATAGTTTATGATTGTTCTTAAGTCCAATTTCCTTTTAATGAGCCTATAAAGTCTTACCTCAATTGGGCAAACCCATTTATGAAAGTACTTTATACTAAGTTTTTTTCCTGCTCGTAATTCATAAGGAATTTTAATCGTTACCTTAGTTATAACTTTGTTGAGAATATAAGTTGTGGTTTTTAATGCCTCTCCTCAAAGCTAATATAGTAAGATAGTGTGAATAATCATACTCCTTACCATGTCTTTAAGTGTTCTATTTTGTCTCTCAGCAACACCATTCATGTTAGGGTTTCCTGACATAGTGTACTGTGGGATGATACCATATTCTTCTAAGAATTTGGAACATGTTCATGGATATTTTTTATCTGAGCTATGATATCTATCGTAATATTCATCACTATGGTTAGATTTAACATTTTTAATCCTTTTGCTAAGTTGTTTTTCAACTTCAGCTTTAAAAGTTTTAAACATGTCTAGTGCTTGTGACTTCTTATAAATGAGATAAAGATAGCCATAACATAATAATCATCTATAAACTTAATAAATACCTTTGATCATTCTAAGAAGGTTTAGGAAATGATCCACAAATATCTATATGTATTAGTTCTAAGACGTTTGAAGATCTTTTGGCACCCAATCTCTTTATGTTTTTTTGCTTCCCCTTAATTCACTCAATACTAATTTTAAAATTTGATATATTAAGTGGATCAAGAATTATATCTAACATAAACCTTTTCGTTTTTTTAGAGATATGGCCTAAACACTTATACCATAATGAAGTAGAATTATCATTTGTCAATTTTCTCTTATTACCTTGGGAATTAACATGTAAGGATTCATTATACGAGGCATCTGTATTAAGTAAATATAGGTTATCAATTCTTGATAAAAAAATTGGAATCAATAAGTTTTAAATCATGAAAAGACTAAATTATCCATTTCTAAAAGAACAATAATAACTGTTGATGAGATGCAAAAATATCTAACTTAGTTTTACGCTCAAAACCACAAGTATATGGGTCGTAACTTGTAGTAAAAAGTAGATATTGATCCCACAGAGATTGTATCTAGACAACCTATCAATTTGATTTACACTTTGTTCAAGAAACCGATTTAAACAATTTTAAATAGAGAAGTAAAATGAAAACAAACTAAGGTAAAAGAAAGCAATGCAACCAATGTCGAAATCGTAAACCAAAACTTAGAGAAAACAAGATTAAAAACTATGACTTGTCGTTATTCCTATTTGTTTTCCTCATGTTTATTTATTCAATTTATGCTTAACCCAAGATTTCTTAATATTTTAACTACCCTTTCTCAAGGCGTAACTAAATGTCACTAGTTAAATAATTTAGGATTAACTTTGAGATTTCTAAACAACATTCAACTAGATATAAAGCTATTCTATAGGCAGTATATCAATCTATTGAAATCTCTTTCTAATAAATCAATAACTTTTTACCTATAGGTTTATTAAACGCCAACTCTTATTATATATTTAACACATATTACTAAGCTCACTCTCTCGATTTATTGCAAGGTTTAAGTTCAATAAATAACACAAACATTTATAACACTAAATCAACAACCAAAGGTTTATAAATAGTTCAAACAACAAATCTTAAAAATATTTTAGCCACTCATAATAGAAATAAGTTCAATCATATCCATATTCTCCAAAATATAAAACATAATAAAATAATAAAATAAAATAAAATAATAAAGGTAAAACAAATATTGAAAAATAATGGAGTTTAAAAGAACTCTTGAAGCTTGAATCTCTAACTTGATGCTTGTGTATTGGCTTGGACTATGTGTTCTTTTGAGTGTTGGAAGGAGAAGACGTTTTTTTGCTATCTCACCTGGTTTTTTGG
>JAOXYD010078834.1:0-12390 GCA_028565735.1 Pinacopodium congolense
TTAACCAATAAAAGATTCATTACAATAATCTAAAAAGATCAAGTATCAATCTAGGAGTGAAGTTGTAGTAGAGAAAAAGTCTTAACCACATTATAATTCTATTATAATTATTATTAATAATAAAATATTTGAAATAAATAAATTTTGTTTTTATAAAATTGTGTTATTTCCTAAAAATATTAGTTGGAAGTTTTTAAAATAAATTGAAGTATAGAAAATATGAAGACAAACAAACCTGTTAAAACTAACTATAAGTGAATAAGAAAAACTTAAAGAGGGATACTTTGTTTTGATATAGTCCTTAATTAGGGTTGATTTGTATGAATGAAATAAGGTTTTACACAAAAATATGAGATAAAATTTTAGCTAGTCATTATTTTATAGTTATGAAATCGTGATAAGATTATAAAATTAATATAAGCTTTTTTATATAATTTATATTATTAGACATTTACCCTTTTTTTAATTAGATAGTTAGGAGTTTTCTTTTAAAATATTACGAAAATAATATCATAAGTATTTAGAGTTTGAGAATGATATGTTGATGTCTTTCAGCTTTATAATTTGTTAAAATAAATATTAAAAAGTTAAGAGCCTGTTTGTTGTTATTTATTTTATCTGCTTTTCTATTTTTGTTTTCAAAAACAAAGAAATAGAGGGAGAAAATGTGTTTGGTTGCATTCTACTTTGTTTTTCTACTTTCAAAATCAGAAAAACAAAAACAAAGAAACAAGATAAAGATATTTTTTGTGTTTTGAAAACATATTTTTTTACATTGAATAATAATACAATCTATTGACTAATGATAGATTTTAAGGTGTATAAGAATATTTTAGTCAAATAATTTAAATTTATTTCATATTTAGTTATTATTATTAAATTATTTTTTATTACAAATTTCAACTAAACATGTTTTTATTTCTTATTTTTTAGTACAAATGTCAACTTAACAGATTTTTCATTTTTCTTTATAAGAAAAACATAAACACAAAACAATAAAAAAAAAATAGAAGTGATATCAAACGACCCCTAAAAAAATGATCTTAAATCTAATATTTGAGCTATGCAAGCATCACTTAAAAAACTAAAAGATTTTTCTAAACTTAAACCTTGTGGTCTTTAAGTTTACCATGAAATCCAAAAATTAAAAGGCTTCATCTAGACCTAAAGCATATTTAACTTCACATGTTAGAAAAGGAGCTGAAGGATTTTAAGTTGACCAAAGGCAAATGTATTTTTTCAAGATTTTTTTAATTGATATTAGGGAGTTAAAGGACTTCACCTATACCTGAGAAATATATGTATGCCTATAGTATTATAATTATTAAATCAAGGAATTGAAAGAGTTCACCTAAACCTAAGATATATGTGCTTGAAAAGTTTTAATTTTTTAACCAAAATAATTGAAGATTCATCTAAATTTATGTGCTTACAAATTTTTTTAACAAAATGTATTAACTTAAGTATAAAATCTTTGTACTACCTTGTACACTTTGTTAAAAAGAGAGTTATAGGCATTAGCACAACGGTTATTGTGATTTAAGGACATGTATCTTACTCAAACTTTTATGGGAAAGAGAGCTAAAGATCAAAGAAAAATTCATGAAGAAAAAGTCATGAACCTAAGGGATAGCTTAGGGAGTGAATATAACCTAAAATCCTACCATAAATAAAATACGATAGTATAATAAAAAAATAAGAAATAAAATCCTTCTTTGAACTTAAAGTAAAAAAACTGTGATGAAAGACCAAAAGTACCTTTTATCCCTTAAAATTTGCACAAAAATTCAAACAAGACCCTATTGTTTGTGAAAAAAGTCAAATAAGACCCTTTTTTTTGTGTGTAATATTTTACTTGCGTTGCAGGTAAGTCGAATACAACGAGGCTACAAGTTTAAGATCAAATGGAGTTAATTGTACTCACCATAATCAATAGGAGGATTGAGATTTTACTCAACTCGAATGATGAATGAGATATCTACTTAAAGTTCAAGAAGTTAGAGTGACTTCAGAGAAAAAAATAAGAAATAAAAATGATAATTAATAATAGAAGAAGAATTTTATTTTTATCAGTTTAACCCTTCAGATGTTTACACAACTTTATCAGTCCCTAAAAGCATGCTAAATCTCTCAAAAGTAGAAAAAGTTATTCAGAACAATATTTAAGAGATGGTCCCTTACTTAGTCTAGATCCTCTCACCTCTCAAACATCATAGATAACCTACCTTCTTATATCCCTGACTCCACAACAGAAGATTACATATTTGGATTGGCTATATATCATTGAAGTTCACAAACTAATCATGTTTAAACTACTACTTACTGCTAGTTTCCTTCTTTAGTTAGTCATAAAATGACAACGGTAGACCAGAGACCTTTTATCGTCATACTCAACAGTATGTAAGATAACTCTTTTATCTGTCAGTGTGGTGTCCCTCAACTCTTTGTGATTGTAGCGCTTCCATTCCATCTCAGGTGGTTCATTCCAATCCATTTTACCTTTAAATTTTTTTTGTTTTTCCCTGCTCGCGTTCCTTAGCTAGTACTAGAAGAGCACGAGAACGTGTCACGCGCCGATGAAATGAGAGTAGGTCAAGCATAGCAATTACTCGCTCAGGGCAACCGTACTGGACGGTTCACGTGTGACGGTTTGCTGCTTAGTTCGGACGTGTGAAAGAACCATTTCACGTCAGCAATGACACTAATTTAAGAACATGAATTGGCACGTGGATTCAAGATTACTTTGTTTTAAATTTGTTTGAGTCGTACTTTGACTCCTTGACCTGACGTGTTGCGCGTTCCTAGCACTAACTCCAGGACCGTCTAAATATTATCATCTTAATGCTCGTGTTCATAGAAAATAAACCGAAAAGGTCAGAGCTGTCAAAATATGAAGACCAATTGGAAACTCTTCCAAAAATGTTCTCCAACTCCAAGAGCCAAAATGCGGCGCAGGAAGACATGACTTTTGAAATCGTCCTTTTTGAAGTTGTGGTTTGAAAAGTGTACATAAATATCTTATTAGAAATTAAGTTTTTATTGTAAAATATTTTTATCAGAAATTAATAAGTTTTTTATTTTAACTTACCGTTATGAGCAGAATTGAGACCTGTTCGTATATGTATTTTTATTTTTATTACATCCTATATGGCGGCTGTGACCTGTTCTTATTATAATAACATCGTCATCATAATAATAATAATAATATATATTAATATTATAATATATATATATATATACATAGCTGACGACAATGTTTCTTCCTTAACTATTTACAGTTAAATAAAACTTATATGAAATATTCTTAAATTATGAACTACCCACAATTGGGATTGTTTGTTAAAGCAATAATCTTGATCATTAGCAATTAACTTGAAGTGGATACGTTAGACAATCAAGACACATTTTCATCAATAAAATTTTTTCAAATTATAAAAGTTAAGATCACTTTAAATTATGTAATATGATTAATTCATTAGCATAATATAATATAAATCACGAATTATACTTTACTATGAAACTTGATTTTATTTCCCGTATTTCCTTCATGATGCCAATTTCAAAAATAGGTTATTGGCAATCCTAATATTGACAAAATTTTCTAACCTTTAATAATATTCACATGAATAAGTTGAAAAAACTTTATAAGTAGTGCAAAAAAGATTAGGTTATGAGCAATGCCTCTTATAAAGCTTACACATAGTCATAAAAGGATTTAAACCTTTTATTAATTAAATTGAAATATAATTATAATTTCAATTAAACTTTAAATGGACTTATAATCAATTTTAATTAAATGCTAATTAGATCTAAATAAGATCCATTATCTAATATTGATCCTTATTTACCAAATATCTTGTATTTGTTCTAAAAATTTCTTAAACTTTACAATTAAATTACATTTTCTTTCTTCAACTTTCTTAAATAATTAAATTACAAACTTTAAAATTTTGCCAACTTGATTAAATTAACTTTTCTTTCTTCAACTATTCTTTGTACATTATCTATTATTTCTAAATATGCCAACAATGGATATAAATTATAATTTTAATCTGTTTAGGATTAAATAAATTAAAATCATTTAGTTTATCTTTAAATTTGTACTTAAATAATTTGCATCCATGGATCTAGAGTGGTATCCGACAATACATTATGACCATCCAAATATTGAAATATTAAAAAAAAATTTGGAAAAGTAATTTTGACTAACCTTTTTGTGCGTAGTTTATTTTTATAATTTAATTCTTATAAATTAAGTGCATATTAATCTTTGCTAGAGTCAAAATCTGAGTATATAAAGTTTTACAAGTTATAGTAGTGAATAAGAAAAGGGAACTGGTATAAGGTTTTTTTTCACCTTTTTCTAAGAAAAAATGGAAAGTGGTAGAAATTGATAGCTCGTAAAGTCCATTCAGTTGGAAATGCAATAAATTTTGGTCGATCATGAGCAATTTGAGCTTTGAAGATATTTCCGTTGTAAGTTTTCGATGCTTTAATCTTAAGTTCGATGATAAGGGGGTAATTTATTTTTTCTTATAAATTCAAAATGGAAAACATTCCTTCTTTCATTGAGAGAGATAATTAACTAAAATTAATTTGATCCCTCTAAACTTAAAGGAGAAAATAACAACCCAATATATAAAGTATAAAATAATGACTTTAGTACACATAAGCCTATGTGCATATGCACATGTTGTACTTATGTTTTGTATTTTGGATATATTAGTTATATATATACATATATATATATATATAGTTAAATTGTTGTCTCCACTATAATTTAAATCTTGGTAAAAAAACAATGTTTTAAACACCTTCTTTCAATGAGTCATAAGAATATTGATATTGTGAATTTTTTGATAGTTCTATAGTTAAGTAATTTAATTCCTTTTCACACTTGAAGGGTTTTTTTTATTTAATTTATTATAAGTGAGAAATTTTTTATCATTTTCCTGTAATTATGGTTACAAGTAAAATCTATTTAATGATTTATAAAGAGTTATTTGAACAAATTCATTTTTAATGATTATTGATAACAATTACAAGAGCATCATATAGTTGAATCCATTATATATATACACACATTTAATACATAATAAGACTAATGTTGTTTTCATTTTTAGACTAAGGTTGTTTTATGATTGATGTCCCAATGATTTTATTACTTAGTAGGTAACAAGCCACCTAGCAAAACCTAGCAGAAAATAGAATTATTAAAGATTTGTGCGAGAAAAAACAAGAATTGATAAATGCTAGCCATCCTCTTTACTTTAGGATACTCAAAAGGTCACTTAAAGCAGTTCTATCCGTGATATGTTCTACATTATATCAACACCTATTTTTATGATGACATAGCAGCGGTTTGAGGCAAATTGATAAACAAGATAAGATTAATACAACTCGGTCTATGAGCTTAAATTAATATAATTTATCCACGTTGGTCAATATGAAATTAAGAGAATTCCCTAAATGTTGATTGACACGTGGGGAAATCACCAGACCAGAGCCCGAAAGCCGAAGGAAGGAGAGAGCGTGTTCCCATTTCTTTCTATTTGGTCAAGAAAAGTCAGAAACTAATCCATACCATACGTGTGCATTAAAGAATGGATGTGTGTGAATGTCACGCCCCTATTTCCTCCGCTGTCATTGGTTGATTCATTGCAGAAGTTCTATTGTTGAGTCGGTTGGGATCAAGTGGAGGTGTATAGACTAGGTCAAACTTGTAAATTCTTGGACCAGGAGGAGCTGGAGTAACGAACTTACTTGGTAGTTGTCGATTCTTCTCTGATTTCTTATTCTGGCAACTAATTAATGTTGAATCCAACCTACCACTGTCAACTGTCAAAAAAAAGAACCTTCAAATTAAAATTGGAAATAACAGCAGGTATATTTTATAAACGATTGATATATAAATAATTACAAATAATTTGAAAATGAATATTTTTAATAAATAATTTATCGAATTAAATAATAGGTCCATCTAAATGATCAATGAGTTTTAACTCTTTAATTTCTAGTAGTTAAATGTCTTGAAGAGTGCAACTCAAGTTACAATGATTGGTTTAGTTAAAACTTCATACCTATGGTAATCCTTTCCAGACAAATTGTTTCGTTTAAATAAATTTATATGATAAAGTTTAATTGATGGTTTTTCCAAGTCCTAGTAACGTAGGAAAGGAAAAAAGTCAAAAACAAGAAAAAAAAATTTCCAACTTCATTTTTAGATTGCAATACGCCTTTTTTCAGGCATCCACGACTTCTTTCTTTTCTTCCTAATTTGGCTTGTTGTATGAACTGGCTACTTTGTTTGAAACTTTTTAAGCTGAACTATATTGTACATATCTTTTTCTTCAATCTTATACTTTTTGAAAAAGTAAATAAATCAGTGAAATATGGTAAAAAGACATGTAAGATGCTGTCCAAAGCTCTTTCTCAATCTGTTAGACTCCATCTGCTTTTAATCATTACATTGCAGCCATCCTAGATATGATGACTACGTCTCAACCTACATCCCTTGAATAATTTTTTTTATCTCTATGAGGGCAGTTGGATTGTTCAGAGGAAACCACTATGATAGACAATATGAGTAGCATAATTTCATTCCTTTTTTTTATACAATAAAAGGTAGATTAATAATGTTTTATTCTAAATTGTCAACGAATTTCAAATAAATTCTTTAAAATAGAAAATTTAGTGATTTATTATCTTAATAGTTATTAGCATGGCATAATTTCATTCCCTTCTGAAGGTGACAATAAAAAGTATATTGATATTGCTTTATTCTAAGTTGTGGCTGAATTTGAAATAAGTTCTTTAAAATATAAAATTTTGAGATTCATTATCTTAATAGTTCTCATTAACTGTTATAGTTAATATTGATTAAATTGCTATTATACACCATCAAATTTCAAAGGCGTTCTCGAGGTATCTATATAAAAATTAACTTGTCATGATCACAAGGATGCTAATCAACTATTTAAATTGATCTCTGCTAAGAATAACTAGAAATCGTACAAATCTCAATGATGCTTTCTGATAATTGAGTTAAGTTTTTTTTTTTTAATTTAAAATTTTGTCTGTACCAAAATGTAAACCAGGATATCTTACACAAGTTATTATAGGAAGTATTAGTTCTTTTACTTTTAATTGTTTAGAGATGAAAACGGAAAAAAAAAAAAAAAACACCGGATAGTGTTATTGATAATTGTGTTTTTGTATATATTTTTTTAAGTATTTTGTATGTGTTTATTGTATAATAAGTTGTTATTATTGTATTTTAAGACTTATTTTGTGTGTTTTTGTTTAGTATAATTTTAATTATTGTTTTATTTGTATTTAGTATTAATTTAGAGTTATTTTATTTATTTAAGTGTTTTTATTTATCTTTTTTATTATTATTTAATTATTAATATTGGGTTAGAATTAAATTTTATTGGTGTATTTATTTATTGTGTAAGTAAATTAAATTTAAAAATTAAAGTTAAGAAAAAAAAAGAAGAAAAGAAAAGAAAAAAAAGAGAACAAGAAAAAGAGGAGGAAGCAAGCCTGCAGCCCAGCACGCCCCAGCCCTGTGCCCAGCCAGCCCAGCAGCTAGGCCCTCACGCCTCCAGACCCAACCCGCACGCCCAGCTCCACTCGCCCTAGCCCGCCTGCAGCTCGACCCCTCAGACCCGTCCGTCAAGCCCAGCTAGCCCCAGCAGGTATGAGCCTGGACCCGGGCCCAGCTACCCGCCCAGAGTTCAGCCCGCTCGCCACCTGCAGACCGCCCGCCTCCTGCCTTGGACCCCTTCCTCCCCAGCCAGGCCCACACGCCAGCTACCCCACTCCTCCTCCCAGCAGACCCAGCAACCCCCAGACCCAAGCAGCCCAGCCTCACCAAGCCAGCAGCCCTCTCCAGTCCAGGAGGAATTAAATCAGCAACAAAAGCAACCCGCAGACACAGAAAATATACAGAAAGCAGCGGAGAAAAGGGAGAGGCGCAGCAGCGGTGAACTAAGGAGGCAGCAGACAGAAAATTGAAGAGGAGGGCAGCAGTGGAGAGTGGACAGAAATCAAAACAAGAGTCACTCCAAACTTCATCCTCCCACACTTAAAATTTCAAAAGTTCACCAAGTTCTTATTTTATTTTCAGATTTATTTTTATTTTTATTTTATTATATTTTGTATTTTCAAAAATATAAATTTGAACTTATTTTTGTTATTACGTGTGGTTAAAATATTTTTAAGATTTATTATTTGAATTATTTGGGACCTTTTAGTTATTAATTTAATTTTATAAATATTTGTATTGTTTATTGAGCGTAAACCCTACAACAAATCGAGAGAGTAACTTGAGTAATTTGTGTTAAATATCCAATGAGAGTTGACATTTAATAGACCTATAGACAATAAGATATTGATTTATTATGAAGAGATTTCGATAAATTAATATATTACCTATAAAATATCTTCATATTTAGTTAAATGTTTAGGAAAGCCTTTGCATGTCGAGAGATCTCAAAATTAATCCTAGATTATTTAACTATTGACATTTAGTTACACCTAGAGAAAGGGTAACTAAAATATTAAGAAATCTTGAATCAAATATAAATTAGATCAATTAATCAAAGGGAAACAAATAAGGATAATAACAAATCATATTTTTTATTCTTAATTTTCTCCGAATTTTCATTTGCGATGCTGCTCGCTCTTGCTTCTTGTATGTCTACATCTCACTCATTTATTTTTTTTTATTTTATTTGTTTAAATAGATTTCTTGAACAAAGCGTAAACCAAATTGATAGAATGTTTAGATACAATTCTCGTAAGATCTTCGTTATCACAAGTACGACTCGTATACTTACGATTTTGAACGTAAAATTGGTAGTTTGATTTTACAATTAATCACACACTTAACAGTTATTACTGCTATTATGAAGTGATATAGATCTCTAAGTTGAAAACAAGTTGCCAGAAAATTTTCTAATTCATAAATAACCGTTTAACACGCAATGTTTCGACGAAATCTTGAAGAAGAAAAAAGGAACTCAGTGGAGAAGATGGTGAAATCCAAAGGCCGTCGAGTCTCTGATGGTGAAAGGCTTAACCTTGCCTTTTCCGTGTCAATTCAAACCAGCCCAGCCCAGACCAACAATTAAGCTCGATTAAGACTGTCTTCTATGATGATGTCTAAATGATAAATTTTATACCTTATGTCCATTATAAGCCGTCCAATGTTGACGTGAGTATGAGGGGTAAATAAATATCAGAACTGATGACTATTCTTTAGCACAGACGACATGTTTTCATCTTTATTATCATGGCAAGAGTTAAAACCTCTTTATAATATGAACACATTGAGATTCTTGACATAAAAGCAAGTGCTACCCTTAGGGCTGGTCTTTTTTTATTTTTTTTCAAGATAAGATTTGAATTAATATTGAAGTAATACAAGAGTGGTATAAAAATACAACCATCTATCTGTACATAGTTTCCAACCATGTTCACATTATTTATACAAACAGATTTGCAATTTCCTCTGAAGAGACTGATCCTCTGTGTGATTTTGCGAGACTACTTCCGTTCCAGCTGTGATTGCCTCAATGATGATAAGTCAGAGGCCAGTTGCAGCCTTTGGACGACAGGTACAGCCACTAAAGGCCAATTGGTGTTGGAGGGTTTTCAAATAGATAGCTTTTAAGCTCACCTCTTATTTTTAGTTTTTATTTTTAATTTCTATTTTTTAAAATATAAAAATGTAAAAATGTAAAAATGTAAAAATAAAATTGAAATATAATATATAAATAAAAACAATATATAAGCTCAAAAAATACACAAAAATCAATAAAAATACATAAATATAAAAATAAAAAAAATAAAAAGTTGAATTGAATGAAACCTAAATAAAAAATTTTAAAATTTTTTTAAGATGTTAAATTTGTTGTTACAAAGTGTGAGTCCACTCATATTAATTAGTTAATTGAATTTTTTATTTAATTTGAATAGTTAAATTATCAAATAATTTAATTTTAAGTTAAATAATGCGTGTAAGTTTATTAATATTGAATAAATAACTTTATTATTTAATTTTAAATAGTTGATTTTTCAGATAATTTATCTAGTGTAATAATGAAAATACGTATATTTAATTTTTGCATTTAAAAAATAAAAACGAAAAAGTAAAAACTCGATGTATAATGGGGCACTAATGCCATACCAACCTAACCTTAGAATTTCCTAGCTGTACAATGAATGGGTCACAGAATTGACTGGGCCTTGCAGAGAACAAATGCACGCACATGGACCAATTAAGGCTCTCACATGTGCGTACGGACCCCGCCTAAAGGGGCAAAGGTGGCGTAAATTTTGGTTGCGTCAATTGATAATGGTATCTATTTACAGTCTTCGCCTCCAAGTTACCGTGAATATAATAATCAATCCATTTATTATGTCCTATTCCTCTATAATAAAAACAATAGCAATATTTGCATGATCCCATGTACTTTGGTAAGGAAGGAAGATAGTGGTGCTTTGATGATGCTCCTCCTCTATTGTCCCGTTATCATATGCTGGTATCAAACATTTATGTTTTGCCATTGGGGGACACACCACACTTCCACGAATACACATGTCTAAGATAAATAAATTATTTTCACAAAAAGACGTAAGTGACATAGGCAGACAATATGAACAATTAATTTCTCCCATTGCAAAAATTAATAACTATGATACTATTTGATAGACAAAGCAATTAAATTTTTTTTAGCTCAAAAGGAGATTGAATACATATTTTTTAAATAATAAATTAAGTTAGAAATTATGCTTAAATGATGGTCGTGAATCAAATTAGAAGTAGTGTTAAAATGCATTAGACTCTTGAAAAAATTAATAACTTCTTTTTTACTGTTTAAACCAATTATTAAATATCATATCGATACTAAATTTGTCTTTAAAATAATATTATATCAGTATTGATCAATACTAGATTTTTAAAATTATAAATTAATTCTTAAATCTTATAAAATTCATAAAATAATATATATATTATTTAATTTTTTAACTTAACTTTAAATATAAAAAGTTAAAATATATATTTTTTAAAATTATTTTTTCTGATATCAATTTGTACTAACCGATATAATATATACTAATTAATATTTTCAGCAACATCCGATATTTAAATTCTGTAAAAAAAAACTCCAATTTTATACCAATTTTTGATCGATGCTATCCACACCAGTACGATGTTAAACGCGTATTTTTGCAACAGGAAATTAAATCTTTGGAAAAACGAAGTGCTTCTGGTTACTTATTTGGCCACCCATCGGGTCTACAAGGAGACAATTTATATTCTTCTCGAGCAATGAACCCAAGGAGTGAATACTTTACGTGAATACAATAAAGAGACTCTGGGTATGGAAATCTTGTGGTTTTCGATGATTACAATAAAAGCACAAAGAGAAATCAATCCAAGTTCATAGGATCTTAAGTGCTAGAGTACTGTCTCGTAAACCCAAAGGACAGTTGGCAATGATAAAAATGTTTCCTTTTTTTTTTTTTTTGGCTTAAGGTCGTTAATTAGGTTGGAGGGACAAATGCTAGCCGTTTTCACATCCAAATTGAGTACATTCGACCGTTCTGTCAATAATTAATCAAATCATATCTTTTACTTTAAATGAAGTTGGTGAAGTAAGACAGATGATCCTGGATTTGGCCTTTTCTTTTGAGACTTTTGTGCATGCATTCGCTTCCCAAGAAAGTGGTTCATCAATGGTCTTCTAAATTATAATATCGTTTTTTTTAAAATAATAATACAGTAACATAATACTTCAAATTACGATAGAACTACTTTGGAATTATCATTTTTATTAAATTAGGATTAAGAGTAAATACCCTAACAATGCATAATGTTTTCTCCGCAAATCATTATGAAGGACTAACTGCACTTGTGTCGAAATTAAATTTCGAATCTTTATAAAATTAAAGATCCAAATTTACCATGTCCCAAAGCTATTACGAGTCTACTAGACATCTTGCAATTATGCATGTATTCATTTATACATGCAAGTGCTTCCATGTGTTCGGTCAACTTCTTAAATTAGCCACGCCGTTTCCTTGTATTCTTTGGTTTCTTGTCGACCGAATTCTAGCCCTCGTGCCTGCCATGCATTACTAATGGTTCTAATAAATGCAACTTGTTCTGATTACAAAATATGTCGTGACCTCCACTGAATTTATTTCAGATCTGCAATAGCTAATTTAGGCATCTAATGCGAACTTCATATACTATATAATAGCTAGTCATATATATTTCACATATACACACCGTATGGAACAGTCAAGTTATAAACTATTATTGACAAAACTATATATATATATATATATATATATAAGGGTCAACTTGCTATTAAA